>AWUE01018441.1:0-10537 GCA_001974825.2 Corchorus olitorius | reverse complement strand
GAGAGAGAGAGAGTTTTATCCTTCTAAGAGGCATTTAAGACTCTGAAGCCCCTCAGCAGAAATACTTCTCCTCACTCTTGCTCTTTGTATGACAGAATGGGGAGGTGGCTCCAAGTGAAAACTCACCAGAACAACTGTCAGATTGTCTGTGGATCCTCTTTTTATTGCTTCTTCAACTATCTCTTTACAGCACAACTTCACATCATTGTGCTCCTGGAGACGCCTCCTTGCAAAATCTATGGCGTTTTGGCTGGTAAAAACATCCCATATTCCATCACTACCGATGATCAAAAACTCGTCTTCCTTGGTCAATGTTATCATATTGAGTTCTGGTTCAGCAGTTAGTGGGCCAACATGCTCACCCGTTTCCTTCATACCCTCAAGGTGCCAATTCCCTAATGCCCGGGTGACACCCAATTGACCATTCAGATAACCATCATCAATGAATCCACCCAGAGACTCAATTCGTCTTCTCTCTTTAATGCAACAGGGCCTATGATCCTTTGACATCTCTATAGCCGTTCCATGCCGTGATAGTACTGCCCTACAATCCCCAGCATTTGCAACAAGTAAAGACCTGTCAAAGATAAGCTCATACTTTCAGGCAAAGCAATAACCATAAAACTTAATTTAACTATATATTCAAAACAAACTACAATTTATCCCGATATAATGCACCCTATAAAGTCTCTTTGATTATTTCACTTCTCCAAACTCACATATACCAGATCATGTTCAGTCACCTTTCTCAATGTCTATCTTCATTTTCTTCCTTGCTAACCAAAAAAAAGGGGGAAAAAGAAAAGAAAAGGAGAAAACAGACAAAGCACGGTAAGATCAACCAGCAAAAGGTTCAGAAGTGCTTACCTCCCAAATATCATTGCAGTGAGAGCTGTTGTGCCAGAAGCCAGGGCAGACTCAAGAGAGCATGACTTTGCAAATGCAGCATCAGTCTCCATAAATGACCTGGTGACTGCTTTCTCAAGTTCTAAGGGAAAATCAGCATCCTCAACTATCACTCTAGGCAAATGATCACGTACAAAATTTGATGCAGCCTTTCCTCCATGCCCATCAAAAACCTATATTTTTAATGTCAAAAAAGAGAATGTTTATGTATGCTTTCTCTTACATATTTTTTAATGAGATTCCAGAGCATAGTTTTGGCTGACAAAACAAGTTTTTAACCTAACAGATAGCAATTCTTGGTTAAAGGTCATGTTTCAAAAGAAACTTAGGCAAGGTCTCTGTCAAGAGCATAAAATACCCCCTTGTATCTTCTTTTTATTATTCAAAAAAAAAAAACAAAATAGACTTTGCATCAAAATCTTTTACCATTATGCTAGATCATCCTTGCTTCGGGTAGACTACGGAGTTAAACTAAGAAGAAAATTCATAAAGAAGACCATCCTACTTGTGTCTGACTGCTCCAAATCTTAAAGGAGTGAATTGATTGCTGACTCAAATCACCAGCAACTTTTTAATGCTTGAGGGCTATAAATATATTTCAGAAATTTGTTTCTTTCAGGGTCAGTGTAAATTGTTGCTGCAACTTTTAAGATGGTAGTGTTAAGAAGAAGAAGCAACCATAACTTTATGAGCATCCAGAGTAAAAAAAAAAAAATCTTAAAATGGGGAAGAGAAGATGACAAAGCTTATTCTTCTTTCCAGTTAAGTAAGTTCTGTGAAAGAAACTCATCTGAATTATTGCAAGATCACCAAATGCATAAAGCTTCTATTCTGAGATTGACAGTTGAATATGCACATTCAAATTTATCTCCAAATTTTAAGATAAACCATGAATACATAAGAATAAAATGGTATTAGATGGTTTTGGAACTTACCCCATAGAAGGAAACAACTTCTTCACTCATTAAATTGCAACCAAAGTTCTTAGCCAAGTCTGCAATGCATATATGAGTATCCTCCATATAGGGACGACCCCCAATATCAGACCACTCGCCTGACCGTAGAATGGGGACAAAATTTGTCAAAAGGTTATGTCTCCTGTCTGTAGCAACTGCATCCTCAGAAATACTTTCCAGCTGAACGAAACACACATGAAAATGAGACTATCAGAAAAATAACATATAAGAAACTTGCTGAAGGTGATAGATGAACTTAAGCCTTTTCAGATAAATCTGCCCTAAGATATGAATGTATTGATTTTACTAGTAATAGTACTAAAGGAGTAAACTATAACTAAATACCTAAATAGAAACTACAACTTCACAAAACAACAGCTAAATAGAAACAATAACTGCATGGTTCACACTTCAATAGATGATCTCTCTTTCAACATGGGTAGTTAACAAGAGATAAATCCTTGAAGAAGAATAATGATCTAATAGCATGATTATTAATTCCGTTGACAACAGATTGACCACACTCTTCATTCTCCAAGTACTAAGGTCATGGGTTGATCAAAAACCCTAAAAAATATGGACCTAAGTTCCAGGTATAGTTCAAATGTACTCCTAGTTAGACATAAATATCAGAGTTTTGCTAATGACCTCAACTTCACTTGTCTGATATTGAAAATTCAAACATCATATGGAGAAAGGTAGATCATAAGCTGGCATACCCTGCATACAACATTTGGCTGAATCCATGTACCTATAAACTATAAGGATCTTTCCCAGAGTGTTCGCAAGTAAAACCTTGTAACCCCTAGTTTCCTTATATTTATTCCTTATAAAGATGAAGAATAAAATATCTGATATAAAGATGTGTTGAATTGGCTCCACAAGCACGAATTTCACGCCTTATTCAATAGGTGACAATGCCAGAGAAGTCACTTCTTATGTCTCCTAGTATCATCAGAGCCACTATCGAGTTCATTTCTAAATAGGAGCAATTAAAACACATATCCTCATATGATTAGAAGATATAAGAACTTTATAAAGCCCTCAAACAGCTGTGTCAGTCAACTTACATTAAGCACTGCAATATGCAGTAAATCAATGAAGAAAAGAATAACCTGAATGAGCAGATAAGGCTCCTTAATACATTAAAAGAAGCTGTTACATCAAACCTGATTTAAGAATATGACATAACAATAGATGCCAGTTTTGGACTTTGGCATGACAAAGTGGAAATATTCACCATGTCTAGGGTTTCAAGGATAAATGCTACTATATTTAAACCGGCTCTTAAATTTACCCTAACGTACACGTGTCCTACATTCTTGGACACCTTATTGATACTGACATTATGATCTTGGATCATCAAAAATGATGTAAAGTATGTCAAAAACATGCCATGCCAAGGTCAGAGACATATCCTTGCCCAACACCTCATTGCAAGTCCACAAAACTAGGATAAGCATTTCTGAGTATCAAATACCTTCTAGTATAAACTTCTAAGAGAAGAGGAAATTAACTATAACTACGTTATAGTACCCCTAAAAAACTATTAACTTCAATCAGGCTTATCATCTACCCTCCTATGGGGTATGCAGCTAGTTTGAATAGTCTACAGCCGACAGTACAAACTCATAAATCTTCTTCCATACTTACCTCTCAACTAGAAAGAAAAAAGTATGAAAAAATAACATGTGATATAAATGGGAAAAAATAAACAAATTAAATAAACAAAAACAACATGGTAGGTTTGAAATAGTAAAGCAAGATAAAACAAACACGTATACAGTGACATAACCCAATAATTGTATATCTAATCTGGACCTTTATTTTCCTTTTAGTTTATTAATGATCAAAACTCAGATTAATGCAAGAATGAAACAGAAGCAGAGGAAACCATATCAATTGTGTGATCCCAATCAAAATGGAACAAAGACATATATTAAACAAAATTCACTAGTATCCACCAATACATACAAACTCAGATGAAGGGGGAGTCCAGTTGTGCAGATGAGCACTCACCAAACCCAACCAAAAAAAATACACCCAGCAAGAATATAGAAGAATTCAATATTAGAAGAGCACCTCCTCTCTCTTGTGAATAAAACAGTTCAATAAATACATGACAGATAAATCTAACATAAAAAGCAAACATAAGTAGCTGATGAAACTGGGGCAATTCAACCAAAGATAACAATCATGTGTGGTGATCAAAGTGTCAAAATTAGCTGACTTTACATAAAAGCTTAATGCTGTCCAATAACACGCTTACAGCAACAATATCTCCCAACGCATAGCAAAAAACAACCAAAAGACAAAGTACCCAGAGCAGAATTATAAGAAACAGTAAGATCAAAAGCAACTTCCTTTCAAAAAAACAAAGAAATGAAATGAAATGATTAAAAAAAATTGTGAAGAGCAAATGAAGTTTAGATACTAACTCTATTGCTGCCACTGACGAAAGCAACAGGGGAGTGCTGTTTATGATTATCATCATCAGGCCAATTCTCCATCTGGGTACACAAGAAATCATCCCCACAAAGCAAAGGCCAAGGCTTTTTGTTGTTATTATTGGTGTCATCAAATTGGCCCATTTCTTGGCTGACCTGCTGCTGCTGCTCTGCATCTTTAACACACATGATGATGAAGAAAAAGAAGCGGAGAAAATTTGGTAATGCTTTTGGTGGGTCTTTTTTTTTTAATATTATTATATTATAATGATCTTCAGCTTCCAAGCAAGTGGTTAAGCGTATCCAGAGTAACAGGAAAGAAGAAAGGAAGAAAGAAAGACAAAACACAAAAGAGAGAAAGGGAAAAGAGAGAGAAAGAATCAAAAGGAAAATAATGGACTGGAGAGAAGATTCTTCACAATTATATATATTTTGCATTGGAATTGGATGTTGAGAGATTAAAATGGAGGGTCCCCTTCCCTTGCCTATGCTTTGCTTAATGCTTAGTTTTATTTTTTTTAAAATTATTATTTTATTTTATTTTAATTTATATAGAATAATGTAAAAAAAAAAAATGGATTTGAAGAGCCGTTAAAATGAGAATTCCAGATTTTTGTTATGAAAGCGTGGCTGAAAATCAGTTCTGTTGGTATGGTTGGGTTTTTCTTAATAGTAATGCTTTTTATCATCTTTTCTTTTCTTTTCTACAGCCTTTTTATTTTTCCTTTTCAAATGTTAGTTAGCAATAGCATCATCCTCAGAAAATGTCCTTTGTGAAATTTACCTGCCTGACCCATACCTTTTCTCTTTTCTTTTCTTTTTTTTTTTAGAATAATATTTCACATTATTTTTTAAATCAATACTATACTTCATAACAAGATACATTATGATATTACTATATTATTATATAGTAATACTATATAATTAATAAAAAAATGCAAATATCATATTGGACAAGTAATAGCAAAATTAGAAGGATATTGAAACTTCTGCAAACATGCATTGCATTTTCTAAGAAAGAAGTTGGAGAATACTAAGGAAGGTGGAAGAAAAAGTTGTGAGTAAAAAGAATATTTATTTTATAATAAGATATATAAATCAAACCAAAAGTGTTTGACATTTTAGTGGTTGGATCTTGAAATTTGCTACGAAAGATCTTCGATTTAAATTTAAGATGGACAAGATGAGAAATTATAAAATGAGAAATAATTATTTTCTGATGTAGTATAATTTTAAAATACTAAGGTTCGAACTCCTATTCAAATGATTGTCTATCTTAAATTTAATACCCTCCCTAACAAGAATTTTCAAGTTTCCTAACCCACTAAAATGTCTCTTCCAAACTTCCTACATATTGTAATCCATAAGAACTTAATCAAAAAAATTTTGTACCTTGTTTTCTCCATGGATGTTATGGACCTATGGTATAGTATATATATTCCATATATTTATTCTCGGAGTCTTTTTCTCTTTAACTAAATTCTAAGATAATGGGTATGGTTTTGAACCTAAATTTGTAATTTTGTACCTAAAAGGTTAGGTACCCAAATATAAGAATAGAACAAAGGACCACACAATTTTATTTATTAATTAATATTGATGTACATACATATGAACTTCATGCTGCTCAAACTTTTTGACTATTAGCATTTACTAATATTTTAAATATATCTTTATTTATTTTATCTATAAATCTTCTTCTTTTTATATGGAAATCACATAGAAGCTTGGAATATACTTAGATAATTTCATGAAAATTTAAATACAACCTATCAAATCCATTTCTATATCTTTAAAATATTAGTTAAAATCTTTCTTTATTTCTTTGTTATGATCTGGAATTTCAACAAAAGATGGTCCTTGAAAAGACCATGCATCAATATTTTTGGTGGAAGGGGGAATGCTAAGTAGGGCAAATAATGTGATTGGAATTATTTTTAGAAACAAACCTAATTTGTTTTTCCTATAAATGAATGATTGTGATGATGAATAAATCATGGTGGTATTGGTTTTTTTTAATTTAGTGGTAATAATTGAGCCAAAAAGATTTGAAAATGAAGTTTTAGGAAAATAGTATCTCAAGTGTGTAATAGAAGACAATTAATAGGAGGGGGAAGGAAGATGATGCAAAAGACAATGACATTAGATTTCTCTTTTTAATACATTTTGCTTTCCATGAAGCCTAAAGGTGGTGATAAAAAATCTTTCTGCAAAAATAAAATATCTTCTACTCTTTTTTTTTTTTGCTTTGTATTTATGTTCAAAGATTCAACATTGGGTTGGAGAATTTGTTGCCTGTGCACTAATGGTCACTAACCAAAAAGTTTTATTCTTTTTTCTTACACCATCATGCTTCTCTTTTTGTAATGTAAATGTGAAGAATCTTACATTCGTACTACCAATAATAAAAAAATTGTATTTTCTTTCTTTTTCTTCTTTCTTTGGTATTGAAGGTGGAAATTTTAGCCAGTATAATAATTCATAATAATTGTAGACTTAATACTATAGTTTTGGAGTTGGAAAATGGGGAGATAAAGTGAATGTGATCAACTTCATATATATGTTATTATCAAATCAATTTTGAAAATAATGCGTGCCTTGGGTTCCTCTTGAAGAAACATAAATGCCTTTTTAAAAATATAGAGTCAAGAGGTAGATAAGTTTAAAATAAAGAAAAAGGGGGAAAAGGCAAAAAAGTAGCCTTATAAGTCAAGGTCATTGTAAAGTTATGTCTTCATCTAAAATTGCTGGCAACATTAAGTTATTGACTGTAATTCCAGCTGTTTAATGGTAGTCTAGCCTTTTAAAATAAAAAAAAATAAAATGCCATAGCTCAAACTTCATTTATAAGAATTCCAATTTCCTTTTCTTTTTTTGTTTATGTCTAAGTTTTGCCTTTCTTTTTAATGGATGCACTAATTCCTTTTTATCGTAGATGTCTTGCGAGAACGGATCTAACAGGAAATTAAAGTACGATTATTTTTTTTTTTAAAAAACAAACATAAAAGATTTACGAGATTTGGTTAATATGACTTACATACGCAAAGGAGAAAAAAAAATTGATTTCTTAATAAAACTGTTAAAATGAATGATTGTACATCATCAAACTATTGGTATAAAATTAAGATAAGCTGGCTTTTCCATATCGTGGGGGTTTTGCCCTCCACAGTCCACACCCCTTAATGAGTCACATTCCACTTGCACATAGAATCCCAATCCCAATCCCATGAAAAATCTCATTCCGATCAAACCTTCAAATATTCCTATCATATCATCAAAATTCAAGTCACTCAAAAGCATATTCCATTATTTCCATAAATTGATATCTCAATTTTCTAAATATATAAATCCATTTCTAATTTAATTAACATTTTTCATTATTAATTGAATTGTCATTTAAAAGAATATAATAAATTAATTACCGTAATTCAAAAGTAGATTTATATTTAGGGGGAGTAGACTAAAAACTACTTGAAGTCGGTCTACCAATTATGGTTTGGTTGGAATGGAAGGGGCTAAGGAATCTGATTTTGTTGCTTTGATACGTGGCCTGATATAGTCCAACCAACAGACCATTTGTTCTCGGTCTACCAATTATAGTAGAAACTTGAAAGTATATATTGTTGCGTGCTACGTTTGCAATTCCATTATAGTAAGTAGAAGTATTATTATTATTATTATTCCTTTTGAAAATAATCCTAATTGTTGTATCTTGCTTTTGGACTGTCCTTAACCTTCTATTCAATGGAAAAATCTACTTTTGTTTTTTGCTCTCTAAGATGAACAAAGAAACATACAGACAAAAAGCAATATTATCAAATATCAATGCCGTATTGGTGAGTTTCCGTTCTTGTTATAGAATTGGTAATCTATCACTTCATTGTGTTCTAATTTGCCTACTTTTATTGGCCGACTCAAACAATTAATAATGTTCTTAATTTCCAGACTTATTTGTAAATAACTATTTGAAACTTACGAGTTATGTCTAAAAAGTAATTTTGAGTTGGTACAATTTTAAAATTAATTATCAAGAATAGATCATGACTGATCGTAATGGGAATGATTCATCTAATAATATTTATGTTGTTCAGTACTTGTTCAAACCTTGAGCACTTTAATTCATCCAGGTTGAATAGATGTGAAATATTTATCAACTATTCTATTTGCTTCAATTGCTACAGGATCCTCACTCAACATAAAATAACCATCTTTCAACTAAATTTCCTACAAGAGAATCTGCAGAATAATACTCCATTTATATTGATAGTAAGCCCAGCTCATTTAGTTGACGTAAAAAGCATTAGCCCGCCCACCTGTGCCTTAACTAAAATGCCAAAGCAATTGCAATCTTATAGAGAAATGAAGTAAAAATAAAATAAACAAGGCTCTTCTTAAATCTAGTTAAATTTCCTTTTCATTAATAAGTTTTTGGCAATCCATCTTCCTTTCAATCATGCATACTTCTGCAGCTGAAATGGCTGGAAACACCACTGACAACCCCGATTCCGAGTAGCTTGCAAGGAACAGAATAGAACGGAAGGCAAATGTGTACCCAATTACCCTAAAACTGATATCAACAACCGGAACAATAATTCCCGATTACAGGTGACAGTGGAACGCTCTCCGTTTCAGATTTCACGATGAACTAAATAAGGGATAAATAATTCACTTAACAGGCTTACACAAAATGAAAGCTGTAAACTGGAAAGGTTGAAGATGTGTGAGTATAGATCTTATGTTTAAGTCATGATAGTCCTATCATAAGAAAAAAATTACTCCATTTGAATATTGCCTGCAGTCCTATCATTTAGTAATTTTTGTCTACCCTGTAATGTAAACAGCAAAACTCCATTTGAAGCATAATAAAAAACGAAGCATAAGTTCGAAACCTATTCAAGAACCATATAATAGGGGGATATCTTCAAAATTGCACATGTCGTAATTTAACAGAATCCAACCATAATATGTAAAAGGAAATAAGAGCAAAAAAAAAAAAAAATCTAAATTTAGATCTTAAAATCTAGAGGCAGTTCAAGAACTTCTTCATTAGGCATCACTCACACCTTAAATTCCAGTGAAAGCTTTTTTCCCACCACCAGAAGATCCAGCAGGAATCACTTTCAAAACATTGAACCTCACAGTCTTTGACAACGGCCTGAAATTGCAACAAGTAGACAAAAATTACTAAAAGCAAAAATTGCCTGCAGCCCTACATCTCTATGTAAAACATGATCAGAATCATATAACAGATACAAATGACATCCTTTTGTTTAGAAGTCTAACCTGCATTGCCCGATAATGACATGATCCCCTTCCTTCACACGGAAGCATGGAGAAATATGTGCAGGAATGTTTGAATGCCTCTTCTCATACCTGAAATGATGAAGTTTCTATTAAAAAACATGCAAACAACCACCCTTCATCTAAAGAAAAGTTCATCTAAACAAAGTTGGATCATGCCTTTGGTATTTCTTGATATAATGAAGGTAATTCCGTCGAACAATGATCGTCCTCATCATCTTAGCACTGTGGCAAGTACCAGCTAAGATACGACCCCTGATAGAAACGGTGCCAGTGAATGGGCATTTCTTGTCAATGTAGGTTCCTTTAGGAAAAAGATAAGCAAAACATTAATCAACAGCAACGTAAAACTAATATTAACTAAATTGGTAAGAACATAGAAACATAATCTACATATTGCTTCCAAGTATCCAACTCTACATGTTGAATTGTTAAATAGACCATAAGACCCAGTATATAATCCTTTTCTTTCTCAAATATCATATGCATCATTACATCAGCATAGAAAGTTCCATATTATGAAAATTCAATATAGAAACAGAGCAATTTACCTCCGAACTAAAAATGCTAGAAATGTTTACTCAGCTTTAGCTACTGAGATGAAAGAAACCAAGTAACACTCGAAATTTAAATACATTTTATATAAACTAACTACACATATTCCATGCTATCTAAAATATATATAAAAATAAAACAGATAGATATCAGAGTAGGAAGAGGAAACTAAAAGGGAAACAAACCTTCGATTGCTTCACGGGGAGTCTTGAAGCCCAAACCAATGCTCTTCCAGAAGCGGTTGCCTCCCTTTCCGGGTCTCTTCCCTTTCCCAGATTTCTTCGAGCTGAAAACAATAAAAGAAGAAAAAATCAATAAAACCCACACGAACTCGAGAACCCCAATAGGAAGAAGTTTAATATATATATATAT
>AWUE01018439.1:0-49871 GCA_001974825.2 Corchorus olitorius | reverse complement strand
AGTAAAACTAATAAAAGTATATTTAAAATTTTCTAATACATCTTAAGTTTTTAATTAAAATAGTAAAATGGTAAAAATGACATAGTTATAAGAATGTTAGATTTTTTTTAATTATACAGCAAGTTTTTATCAAACAAAAAAATTAATTATAAGTCAAATAAAATAATTGCACATTAGGGAAATAATAAAGTTTAATCATAATACATTATTATAAACTATCAAATAGTAAGATGTCAATCATAATAACTTTATAAATTAAAATGGTAAAAATAAAATAATTATAAAATATTGAATTTAATTAAATGAAAATAGAGTTTTTAGTAGAATAAAACTCTATATTTTGAAAAAAATAGTACAATGGTAAAAATAAAGTAATTATAAAGATATTAAATTTAATTGAATAAAAATAGAGTTTTGAGTAGAATAAAACTATAATAGTTAAGTAATGGCATTTAAGAAATATGTTTGAGAAATAAGGATATAATGGTCAATTCAATTAGAAAAATAAGGGTATAATAGTCGATTCAAAAGTTTTACAAAATTCGTACTTTTATATATAGTATAGATTAATAAGTTAAATTAAATAATAAAATAATAGGGTTTCGTCATAGATTGGGACTAAACCGCTAGCTACTACCGGAAGACAAGAAAACAAAATCAAATTAAGCTGATATTCAATTGAGTTAACAGGTAAAATTAAATCTCTTCTTCATAGTGATTTTCTTTGTAATGATTTATAGGATTTTTGTTCTTTGTAGATACAAAGGATGTTTTTTTTTTGCAATTATTTTCTTATATTCTATTTTTTATGTCGATGTCTTCAATCTTTATGATTTAATTCATTCTTTTACAATAAAACTTGGCTGCGCAATTTGTTAAGAATGAAAATTAAGATTATAAATTATAATCTCTGAAGAAACTTTTGTAAAAGGTGGCCCATGTTGATTTGAAGAGCCACTGGCCAGATTTCATACCCAATTTCACCTGGCAGGGCTTGAGGCGCCAACGCCATTGGATCATTTTCTCTCCTTTTCCATGGAATTCCATCAATTCTTGAAAGTTTCTCATTTTTCTGCTTGAAACTATTCATAATCTTGTGGTTGTTTAATGTTTAATAAAAATCTAACGTCAAATATTTATTGTTATCTGACAATCTTTTATGAAATTTGTTTACTTGTTTAATAATTAGGTTATGGCCGAAACAAATACAAATGCAAGCCAATTGCATCGAAGATTGAAATTTACCGAAGATGACATTCTTCCATCATCATTTGAAGGAATGAGAGAGCAGCATATTACCATTGCAGATGAACAAAATTTAGAGTTGATGGATGAGCAAATCCCACAACAAGATAAGTCTTTAAATTGGATTGATCCTAGTGCTAATGTTATAGCCTTACTTCATTCAAATGTTTCACAAGAGAGCATTCCAAAACTTGGTATGGAATTTGATACTGAGGAAGAACTTTTTTGATTTTTATAATAAGTATGCCGAAGAAGTAGGATTCAGTGTTCGAAGAAGTAAAGGTCATAAGGATAAGAGCGGTAATTGGATGGATAGGACACTTTGTGTTCTTGTCAAGGTACTCGAAGTACAGATAAAAGAGATGTTGATGTTAAACAACATCGTTCAGAAACTAGATTTCAATGCTTAGCGACATTAAAAGTCAAACGATTTGAAGGTAAACTTCGTGTTAGTAAATTTATTGCAGAGCATTCACATGCATTAGCTTCTCCTCATAAGCGTATTTTTCTAAGATCCCAAAGGAAAATTAATCATGCCCAAGCTGCTGAACTTGATATTGCTGATCAATCAGGAATAGACTCCTAAAGAAAGTGTTGGGTTTTTGGCAAGGAAGAGTGGTGGAGTAGAGAATCTCGGTTTCATTCCTAGAGATTATCATAATTATTTGCGATCCAAAAGAATAGAGAGAATGAAAGTTGGAGACACCGGTGGTCTGTTGGAATATCTTCAAAATAGCAACATGACGATCCTAATTTTTTTTATGTCTATACAAGTTGACCTTGATGACCTTATATCCAATATTTTTTGGACAGATGGAAGGATGCAATTAGACTATAAATATTTTGGGGATGTGGTTTGTTTTGATACAACTTATAGGAAAAATAAAGATGGTAGACCTTTTGCAATGTTTGTTGGTGTTAATCATCATAGACAAAGTGTTATATTTGGTGCAGCGTTTTTGTATGATGAAACATGTGAAACTTTTTCATGGTTATTTGATTGTTTTGCGAAAGCGATGTTAGGGAAAGAGCCAAAGACAATTCTTATAGATCAGGATCCTGCAATGGCTAAGGCGCTTGCTTCCCAATGGCCTGAGACATATCATCGTCTATGTGTATGGCACATGTATCAAAACGCGGCGAAGCACCTCAGTGATAAATTTGAGAGATTTAGTAGTTTAGCTAAAGACTTCAGTAGTTGTGTTTATGATCATGATGAGGAAGAAGATTTTCTAAAGGCGTGGCAGGATATGATTAAGACGTACAATTTGGAGAACAATACTTGGTTGCAGCGACAATTCCAGTTGAAAGAGCAATGGGCTTTGGTTTATGGGCGACAAAACTTTTGTGCAGATATGTCCACGACACAGAGAAGTGAGAGTATGAATAACCAATTAAAACACTATGTTAGTTATAAATATGATTTAGTACGTTTTTTTGATCACTTTCAGAATTTATTGGAGGATAGACGCTACAAGGAGTTGCAAGCTGATTTCAAGGATAATCAAAGCAAGCCGTCTTTGCCATTTCCAGTAGAAATATTGAAGCATGCAGCGAAAATATATACTTTAGAAGTTTTTAAAATATTTTCTGATCAACTTTGGCTGACTTGGGATTGTGAGTTGTACACTATCGAAGCTACTGGGAGTACTACTAGTTATAAAGTTGTTCCTCCGGGGAAACCTCGACACCATGTAGTTACATTTGACTCATCAGATTCTACGATCAGTTGCAGTTGTAAGAAATTTGAATTTCTTGGCATTTTATGTGCTCATTCTTTGAAGGTGCCTTCATTTCAGAACTTTAAAAGGGTTCCAGACATATACATACTGAAGAGATGGACTAAAGATGCGAAAGTTGGGGTGGTAAATTGTTCTTATACTTCTACTAGATCAAATGATCCAAAAGTAGATGTAGCCAGTCGTTACAAAGCTTTGCTTCGGTGGTATTCCCATTTAGCAGCAAGAGCTGCTATGAGTGAGCAATCATTTGAAATGGTTATGAGTGATGGAGAAAAGACATTGACTGAAATTGAGGCAGCTCTAAAAAGATTATCAATGGAAGACTCTCTAAACTCAGGTGGTGGTAAAGATGCATCTCAAGTTGCTACAGATGGACAAAATCAGAAAGAAGGTAAAAAAGTGAAAGGGATCAAATTAAAACCTAAAGTGAAAGGAGCTGGTAAATCATCTTGTCGGCTGGAAAATGCTTTGGAAAAAGCTCCCACTAAAAGGAAAAGGAAAAATGCTTTGGAAAGAGCTACTACAACGAGAAAGAGAAAAAACGTTGAAGAGGTAACAGGATAAATGTTTCAATGCTTCATATATTATATACTCTTATATTTACTTTATATATATATATATATTATTTTTCAAACATATATATAATATGCTTTTGATATATTTATAGGGAGGAACAAGCCAACTTGCCGAGCTTACGGATCACAATGAGATTGTAGGATTGACTCAAAGCACTCCACCATGCCACTTTGTCCAGGTAAGTCAAATATAATTCACTTGTACTAACTTGAAAGTTTATAATATTTGATTTAATCCATAAATTTACTTATTATATATATGTTTGAAAATTTGATAGCAAACTCATGCTGATATGCATCTATCCAATTCGGATATTTGTATCCTTATGATCCACCTACTACATCTCCAGTCACAGTGGTAATTTCTATTAATTTTATATTAATATTTGGAAATTTATAAAGATTAATAATGAACTTCCCAATTATTCTTACTTTTTTTTCTCTTGAATTCATGTATCTAGCAACAATGGGACTCAAATCTTGACATGACTACAATGAATCAACCTACTTTCACAAGCATGGTTGGTTTATTACAGGTAATCCTCCTTTTAAAAAAAATCTTTCTTTTATTTTTATTATAATATACAATATTTACTAAATTATTATATTTTTTTTAACATAATGTGTGTGTACATACACAGGCTCAAATACCTCAACCTTCAAAGAGAGACAATCCGAAAGAAATTAAATGAAGCATGGAAGAGATTATATTGGCCCCTAATGCTGCAAGAAATTAAGTCATGTTTATTTTATCATTTTTATGCTTATATATGCTTGATAATGTAATGAGCCTCTGGCCATTTTTTGGAGAGCTACAGTACAACATGTTTAATATTTAGTTGCTATGATCAACCATTGAAAAGTTTATTATTCTTTTGGAATCAAACATTTTTTTGGCCTCATTCTGAAATTGTCTTTCGCATGTGTTCATTTGGCCTCCAGTAGCAACCTTATTACTAGTTACTATAAACATTGTAGTAAGCTGCTGCATATTTCTTCTGTGCACAAACTTAATTTACATATATCAAAAGCATATTACATCAGTTTAGTACAGGAAAGCATGTTGATAATATATATATATATATTTTACATAACAAAATAATGTGAGGTCCTTGCTAAAGAGCTCACAAGCCTAGGTGTAGAGGATCGGTTTATGTCATTAATATATACAGACAAAAGGTAGTCAGGAGGCTATGTAATTGTAAGGAGTGATGCTCTGCTGCTGCATGTCGTGCCAAGAGATCCGCCACTTGGTTTGCTTCCCTGTAGCATAGAGTTAGTTTTAAAGTAGCAAAAGCTGCTGCAAGGGGTTAGAGATCCATTGCCTTTGCATAGCCATGTAAACAAGAGATGAATCGGTCTCTACTTCCAAGTGTTGTATATGTAGTGATAGTGCAAGCTGATCCCCTAACCTATTATTATATGTTTAATATATTTTATCTTTATGAAATCAACACTTGAAGTTGAACTTGAACCCACTTTCCACACCAGCTTGACTATGACTTGTGTCCTCAACTCCTAAACAGATGTTGAAAATATAAATAAACAAACCAAACACTTCGAAGAAGATTGAACTAACAATGAAGGAACATCAACATATACAAATGGAATTGCTTCACTACATGAAGTCAAACTCATTGATTAACAAAAACCCAAATGTCTGAAATTCTTAAAAGAAGGCCAAAAATAAAAAGTACTACAAGTACTGGAAGCAAGTGATTGACACTCCAATTAGAGAGACTTTGGATGTTGAAGGCTTACTGCCCAGTTATACAATTCAGATCAAAGCAAGATCACATATCTAACTAATCAAATCATACAATCTCAAGCTGCAATTTCTAATTCCCAACCACCTCAACCAAAATAGAGACTTTTAGGAATGAATGCCTATCAAAACCACTCGACAATGTTAACGACATCTTGAAAGATCTACCTCAAGTCCAGACAACGAGTTACCGAAACAGGTGCCAATCGATCTACGCGTGCTCAAAAACAACATTACTAGAGTCAAAATCCAAATCCCTTAGGAGAAAACCGCTGCCACCAACGCCAATTCTGAAGCTAATCGGTCTTTTCAGACAACCGCTGCCACTACCGAAGCCGATACCCAGCTTGATCAAATTGAGTCATGATGTTGGGACGATCTAGGCTTCGATTTTGGTGCAGGTTGTTCGCGAGGGGAAATGGTGGATTCAAGGAGGATGATCCGGATAGAAAGAGTAGTGAAAGAATATGAGAAAATCAGAAAGAGTTTATTTTGGTTCAAAATTTGGAATTGGGTAATTTTTTTTTAAGAGAAGCTGGTTTTGTTTCTTCAGATTAGATCATAGAAGATGAAGGGGAAAAAAACGAAAAAGGTATTTGGCCTTTTTCTAATTAACGGATACTAACGTTAACGAACGTTAGGGTGGGAGTGACGTGAGAGAGGTGGAATGAAAAGGGTGAGTTGAGTTATAGGACACGTGACAGCTCCTGGTGCGTGGGGCAGGGAATGGGGCACCAAGTTGGGGCAGACGATTTTCGTCCGAAGATATGGATACATGTGATTTAGACAAATACAACGATATTTTCCTTTCATTCCGGCCTAGCCTATATTATTAGTTTTAGCTATCTAAGCCTGCCCCATTTACCTTGTTTTCATATTTACCGAATAAAGTTGTTTTTTCCTCAGTTTAGTATACAAATTTTTGTTCTAACTAATTTAGATTCGATTCGCATCGGAAAATCTAAGTTTGATGAGTGAGTCTACCAACAGGGGCGACTGCACTTAAACCTGAGATCTACTTAAATTGTAAGGAGTCGCTTATCACTCAACTAACCTACATTGGTCCGAATAAAGTTTATGGTATAGGAGTTCGCATATTTTGTTCAACCAAAGGGTATACTCATATATATGAGTTCTCATATATATGCTTTTTTCATTTAGTGGCTACTACAAGGCAAAATAGAAACCTGATTACAGGGATTAGAAATGCCGAAGGCACTTGGCAGATCGAGTTTCATCAAATAGAAAAGGAAATTATGGACTATTTTAGATCCATTTTTTCCACTTCTAATTCAACTTTGGATAATGTGCAGTTTGTGACTTCTAAGGTAGCGGATCAGGTCACCGCTACTATGCAGCAACATCTTATTAAAGCCTTCACAGGGGAGGAGATAAAGCAAGCAGCTTTTGATATGCATCATGGTATGTCTCCAGGGCCAGATGGCCTTACGCCAATGTTTTTTCAAAAATTTTGGGAAACTGTTGGAAGAGATGTTACCTGTATGGCACTCTCTTTTTTAAACGATGGCGCTCCTTTGCCAAAGTTTAATGACACTCGGGTGGTTCTGGTCCCGAAAAAGGACTCTCCATCTACAGTGAAGGACTATAGGCCTATAAGTCTATGCAATTTGGTGTTCAAGATAATCTCAAAGGCTTTGGCCAATCGAATGAAAGTAATATTGCCAAACTTGATAGGTGAGAATTAAAGTGCCTTTGTCCCGGATAGGATGATTTTTGAGAATGCCCTTATTGCGTTTGAAACGGTGCACTTCATGAAGAATAAGACTACAGGTAGGAAGAAGCATATGGCTCTTAAGTTGGATCTTAGTAAAGCATATGACAAAGTTGAGTGGGTGTTTCTGGAGGGTATTATACGGAGTATGGGTTTTCCTGACCAGTGGGTATCTTTGGTGATAACATGTGTACAAACAATGACATACTCGGTGCAGATTAATGGGACACATAGTGAAACGATTGTCCCAACAAGGGTATCCGGCAGGGTGATCCTTTATCACCATATATTATTCTTGCTCTGTATGGAAGGCTTTTCAGCTTTGTTACGAGATTCAGCTGCGGAGGGAGTAGTTAAAGGTGTTCAGTAAATAGGCATGCTCCTAGAATATCACACTTATTCTTTGTAAATGATAGTTTGCTTTCCCTCCGAGCAACTATATTTGAGTGTGATGTTGTGATGAATGTATTGCAGAGGTTTGAGTTAGCTTCAGGACAGCAGATAAACATAGACAAGTCTGTTGTAATGTTTAGTGGTAATGTTAATGGGGAGCTGCGAGATCTGGTCATGAAGAAGCTTGGAGTAGAACGAATAATGGAGAATGATAAGTACCTAGGGCTGACCATTATGATCGGGCGATCAAGGAGGAAGGAACTGCAACTGATCAAGGATAGGCTTTGGAATAGAATTAATGGAAGGACGAGCAAGTTGTTATCAACTGCAGGGAAAACTGTTTTGATTCAAGCGGTTGCCCAATCTATGCCATTATATCTAATGAGTTGTTCAAATTTCCTAAGTCTTTTATGCAAGAGCTAAACATGATTATTGAAAAATGTTTGTGGGGAGATTCGAATGGAAAACAGAAAATCCATTGGCGTAATTGGCAAGATTTATGTGTATCCAAACTTGATGAAGGCCTTGGCTTTAGGGATTTTGAAGCGTTTAATTTATCCCTATTAGCGAAACAGTGTTGGAGATTAATTACGAATCCTGACTCTTTTTGTTTTAAGGTTTCAAAGGCCAAATATTTTTAGGGGTCGAGTTTTATGAAGGCGGAGTTGGGCAGAAACCCATCGTTAACGTGGCGAAGTCTTTTAGCTGGTCGAGTGGTTTTGGCTGAAGGGTGTAGATGGCGGGTGGGAGATGGTCTTGACATCGAGTATTTGGTGATAAATGGATCAATTCCCCCCCCCCCTCCCCTAAATTTTAAACCACAGGCACGAGACATCAATAATCAGCCTATTGATTTACGGGTAGCAGACCTTATTAATTATGATTCCAATTCATGGAGGATTGACTTACTCACTGACCTCTTTGTTGAAGAGGATTGTTTTCGTATTCAATGCCTTTCATTACCTTCTCGGCATACAAGGGATTCTTTGATGAGGAATGCTGATAAAATGGGTAATTACTTGGTCCGTTCGGGCTATTTCATAACTCAACAGGTTCTAGGAAGGCCTCCTAATAATGGGGAGTCTCGAGCACCTTGTTGGAGAGCGGTTTGGAGTGCACAAGTGTATCCAAAAGTCATATACTTTATTTGGTGGCTGTGGAATGGTTTCTTTCCAGTTAGAATGGTGCTGCAAAACCGGGGAATGGAAGTTGAATCTTTTTTGTGTGGTGTGTGAAAGTATTGATGAGAGTATTCTCCATGTGTTCTTTGAATGCCCACTTAGTATAGCTGTTTGGTCGATACAATGCCCCTAGCTACTTCATTATTTGGACGAGTGGAGTGCGACAGATGCTTTTTGGCAATGTTTAATAGAGACGGCTTTGTAGTTGGGTTCGGGGGACTGTGTATTTCTTACCCTCTGGTCTCTTTGGCAGAATCTGAATCATTGTTACCATGAATCTACTTGTCGGCTGCCAAGTTCAATATTGGCAAGTCCTGGTTATCATATGCAGCAACTCAAGAACTTGTCAACCGAGGCAGTCAATAATGGTAATTTGGTACAGAGGCCACGATGGAATCCTCCTCCTCAAGGTTTAATTAAGGTAAATGTGGATGCATCATTTGATGCAAGGCGAAGGAAGGCGAGCCTTTGAATGGTAGCTTGAGATTCAGATGGTAACGTTTTAACTGCTGCCACGAAAAATAGGCATTTTGTCCAGGACTCATTTACTGCAGAAGTGGTGGCTATCTGTATGGGACTTCATTTTGCCCGGAATTAGGGATATAGCCAATGTGTAGTTGAAAGTGATTGTTTGCTAGCTATCTCTGCAATCAACACGAAAAGAGCTCTGTTTTGGGAGGGAGTTTATGTTCCACATGAGATTTGGGATTTAGTTTCTCTTTTTGCTTGTTTATCTTTTAAGCATGTAAAGCGGGAAGCTAATGTTTGTACTCATAATTTGGCGAAACTAGTTACTGTTGGTTCAGCTGAATATGTGCGATACGGGAATTTACCACCCGATGTTTGTAACCCAAATCATTGAATTAATATGATTATTCAGTATTGTTCTAAAAAGAAAGGGTATACTCATATTATAAGAAACAATAATAGGAAGAATGGAAAATACAAAAAAACCAATCCAATCAAAGCAATTCATGGATTCAAGAGCAAATGTGGAGGGATAATTTGGTCATTTAATGCTTGGTTTTTTTGTTATTTAAGTACGCAACCAAGGGCATCTTTGGAAGTTTGAAAAAAAATTACCCTCGGTGAGTCCCTAGCTCCACCAACAAACAATTTTTTTGGAATTATTTATCAAATGACCCATATATTTTTTTACTTTATGCTATTTAGTCCTTTACAAATCGATTTAACATTTCGACTCTATTTCTATTTTTTTTTCTATTTATCCGATTAAGATAATTAAGGTGTCTATTAAAAGGTAATTTCATGATCTACAACTTTCATGAAGGATCCAAAAACCAATTTTTATGTTTCAATTCAAAAAAATGCTTCCGAAATTTTGTGGTTTCGATTGTGATCTATTTAATATCATATAATTTTCGATCCACATATCTGATTAAAGTTATTCAAGTGTCGGTTAGAAGGTTATTGCATGATCTACGACTTTCATGAAGGACCCGAAAGCTAAATTTGATTTACGAGTTTCATGAAGCGCTCAAAAGGGAATTTTCATTCTATCTTACTCGATTTAACGCTTCAATTCTATTTTTTTTCTTTGTTCTTCATTTGTTCTTCAAGTCATGAGAAGAAGGGGTTGGATTGGTTTTTTTGTATTTTCATGCTCGGTTTTTTCATTGTTTGGGTTGATGATTGAGGGTATTTTGGATAATTTGTGAAAAAGTTACTATTTATGGGTCCCATTGTCCATAAACTAATATTTTTTTGTTGGATTATTTATCTAATGACCCTCATACTTATATGCTTTATGCTATTTAGACCTTTACGATTATAGGTTGGACGATTTAACGCGTTGGCTTTTATTTTTGTTTTTTTTTCTATTTATCAGATTATAAGGTGATTCAAGTGTCTATTAAAAGGTTATTCCATGATCTACAATTTTCATTAAGAACTTAAAAGCCAATTATAATGTTTTGATTCTAAAAAATGCTTCTGAAAGTTTGTGGTTTTGATTGCCGGTTAATTTAATATCGTATAATTTTTTGTCCACATGTCTAGTTGAAGTTATTGAAGTGTCAGTTAAATGGTTATTGCATGATTTACGACTTTCATAAGGATCCGAAAGCTAAACTTGATCTACGAGTTTCGTAAATGGTTATTGCATGATTTACGACTTTCATAAGGATCCGAAAGCTAAACTTAATCTACGAGTTTCGTGGAGGGTTCAAAAGAGAATTTTTATGTTTCAAGATCTCCATTAACAAACATTTTCTTATTTGGATTATTTATCAAATGACCCTCATACTTTTCTATTTTATACTACTTAGTCCTTTACAAATTCTATCTTAATCTAATGTTTAAGCTTTATTTTTTTATTCTTTTTTCTATTTGTCCGATTAAATTGATTCATGTGTCTATCAAAAGGTAATTTCATTATCTACAACTTTCGTAAAGGACTCAAAAGCCTAATTTTTATATTTCAATTTTAAAAAATGTTTTTGAAATTTTGTTAATTCAATTGCCAATCTATTTAATTTCATATTATTTTTGATGATGTTCGATTAACAAAAATTCACAAAGATCATTTCATAAAATTTTCGACCCCCGCAGCCCCGCAGCGAAACGCGGGCTAAAAAACTAGTATATCTATTAAAAGAAATTAATATTTTGAAACAAGAACACGAAAGAAGAAAACCTCCCACCAAATACATTCTTAAATATCGAATTTCGGTTGTCATCTTGGTCACTCATATGTCTTCTTCTTCTTTTTTTTTTCCTAATGAACACATATTTATATCATTTCACGGTTTATAATTAATCTTTTTGAGTCTAATTGGCTTATTATATACTATGTAAAATTTTTATAATAATAATTTTTTACATTCATAAATCTCGAACAAAGTACAAACCAATCAATTGGTGATCAAATTTCTTTTTATCCCTACCTCGTAGCAACTTATAGCAAATGAGTGCAATGGTTTGGATATCATCAAAGCTCAGCCCAACAGCAGTAAAAAGGTACTGGACTAATGGAGTGGAGTCTTGCCGGATAAAAAATGGGTAAGGCCCAACAAATGAGTGAGAAAGATGGGCTGGGCCAGAGTGCCGGTTGCCGCGCACCTTGTGCAATGTGCAGTGTGATTTGCAGTCTGGTCTCTCGCTGAGAAGCGGATAACGTTTTTTGAGTTTAAAGACTTGCGCCTCTTTTCCTAACCAAAAAAAAACGTCAATACCGGTATACTCCAGTGTGCCACTACAATCAGCCACTCACCACCGCCATGGTTCCATTTTGAAATCCGACAAAACCCCCTCTCTTCCGTCGTCACCGAATTCCAATGGCGGCGTCAGCATCCATTTCCCTTCATCATGTTTGTGGGCGCTTCACCTATCCCCGCCGTGAAAGGGGATATCATCACGGTAAAAGGTGGTGGCAGCAACCAACGGCAAGACCCAAATATCGTTTGAGACCCATTAATGCTTCGGTGGAAGCTCCTGCTTTTCCTCTTCTGCAGCCTCCCGCACCTGAAGAATCTCCCTCGCTGGTAAAATTCTCACGCCTTATTCTATCACTTTAGTACTTCACTTTGTTTAGTTCTGCTTTTGGGTTTTTAATTCACAGCTTCCCTTCTCTTCCCTTTTGCTACTTTAACTGTTTCTTCCGCAGCTGGAGCCTGCCGACCCTGATTTCTACAAGATAGGTTATGTTCGAAGTATGAGAGCTTATGGAATTCAGTTTAAGGAAGGACCTGATGGTTTTGGAGTCTATGCCTCCAAAGATGTTGAACCTCTTCGTCGTGCCAGAGTCTGTTTTTCCTCTTAACTCCTTTTTCCCATTTAGCCAATTTTTTGTATTTGCTTCCGTACTAATGCCATACTATTTCCTACATGTTATACTATCTTGCTATGGTATGTGCTTTATATGTGTTTGGTAACTATGCTTCTGTACATAACTGAACAGGTTGTCATGGAAATACCTTTAGAATTGATGTTAACAATAAGGCAGAAGCTACCGTGGATGTTTTTCCCGGATATAGTGCCAATAGGCCATCCCATATTTGATATCATAAACTCAACCGATCCTGAGGTAACTGAAAATTTTCCTTAATTCTAAATGCTTAACTCTCATTGAAGTAGTATACATTCATTATTCAATTTGGTTAATGCAATAGCACATAACTATTTCAAAGACACTAATCCTTCTCTTTTTTCACTGTAATTTATAATGGGGTATCTATCTTGGCAGACAGATTGGGATCTGAGAATGGCATGCCTTCTGTTGTATGCACTTGACAGGGACGATAACTTTTGGCAACTATATGGTGACTTCTTACCTAGTGCAGACGAGTGCACTAGCTTGCTTCTTGCTACAGAGGTGTGTAAAATTGGAAGTTATGATGCACACTCATTTCAATGTTTATTTTCTTGCTTTTACTTGTTTTGAGTTCCCCTTTTATTTTCTTTGCTAAATTATGGTTTTGGTCTTTGATGAATTAATGGAGGAGAGACAGATGACTTAATGACTGCATTGAAGCATTTAATGTGGTTATTGAATGGCAAATGATTTGGATTATCGGATGTCAAATACAAACACACAGTGCTTCATGGAGAACTTTAATTTTGGACTGTTAGTCTTGCCTTGCATAATTCAGGAAGCAACACACTTACACTCACATCTTGCTCAATATTGCAGGAGGACCTCTCAGAGTTGCAGGATGCTGATCTTGCTTCAACTATGAGAAATCAGCAGAAAAGAGCCTTGGAATTTTGGGAGAATAACTGGGTATAAGCGACCTTTCTGTCATATATGGCACTAAGAATTTGGCCCCTCACCATCCTCTCATTTGTTTCAGCAAGTTCTTCCTCACTGTAATGACAATTCTTTCTTTTCTGTTCTTAAACCTCACTCAGCATTCCGGAGTTCCCCTGAAAATAAAGCGCCTTGCTCGTGATCCCGAGAGGTTCATTTGGGCTGTTAGCATTGCGCAATCACGGTGCATTAACATGCAAGTTAGGATTGGTGCACTAGTTCAAGATGCAAATATGCTGATTCCTTATGCTGGTAATCTTGCTGCATGAGGCAACTCTATATCTGGTCAATGTTCTTGTAGTAATGGTCTATCATAATTTAAACTAATGCAAGGCATGATAAGATTTTATTTTTCCTTTTTTACTCCCTCTTTGATCATTCATATGAACAGTCATATCTTCATTTATTACCATCTTCTTTCTCCATGTGTTTTGCGCCTGTTTTCAAAACAGTTTACATCCCTGTCTTTTTTTAAATTTTGATTGTGCATCATGTTTTTTTTAAATTGTTATTTCTCCAAGCAATCATTTATATATTTTTCATAGAGCAATCTTATATTTAATGCGCTTTTGATGTACTTTTCTCATTGCAGATATGCTAAATCATTCATATCAGCCAAACTGTTTTCTCCACTGGCGTTTTAAAGATCGAATGGTTGAGGTGATGATAAATGCTGGACAGAGGATTAAGAAAGGAGATGAGGTATTATTGTTATTCGATGTTCTCTTTTGAGCTATAGTTTTGTTCAATAACTCAAGTAAGTGATCTTGGTACAAGTAAAATTCTCAACAAATGAGGTCCAGCCACCATCATTTATAATTGTTCATGAGAAACATGAACACACCTCTGCAGAACCCAGTGGATTTTTTTTACCAGTACCAGCCCAATTAGTCCAATTTTACACTCTATGAAATTTGCAATGTTTAGGTGGATAAGCAATTTCTATCTTTTAGCCTTTAGGATTATTCAGATTTCTTTCTTTCTTTTTTATGGAAATTGGCTGTTGTCAATATCCGTCTGTCTCAAATAATTTAGTTTTGTCTTGCAGATCTGAATTTAAAACTATGATTATGTTACACACCATGTCAAATATAATGAAATGTGTGGAAAATATCTCTGTGTCTGTGGCAGTGGAAACTTTTAGCATGTGATAGTGTGGCTTAAAAATTTACTAATACGACTTACTAAGATTTGTTACCCCTCTTTGTTTTTGGGCCAATATTTTCTTTATGCTGTCATTTTGATTACCTTTTATAGCCATCAACCAAATTGCTATGTTACATTATGGGGTTTGTATCTTCAATTCCATAAATTTTGACAGATGACCATCAATTATATGAACGGGCAGAAGAATAATATGCTCATGCAACGATATGGCTTCTCTTCATCAGTGGTAATTAGCTCCAAACTTTAACACTTAATCTTATTATTTCAATTTGTTTTTGAATACCTGATTTAATGGAAATAATGTACTATATACTGTCCTTACGAATAAAATTTTGAAATAAAAACAACATTTTCTTTTTGAAATGCAGTATCCATCTTGCAATCCTATCTGTAAGTTATCCTAAAAATTAACTCATGGATCTTGATCATTTCAGAATCCTTGGGATTCAATACCGTTCTCCGGCAATGCTCAGATTCACTTGGATTCTTTCTTGTCAGTCTTCAATATATCTGGTCTTCCTGATGAGTATTATTATAACAGTAAGGATCATTTTAACATATTAGAAATTCTTTTAATGAGAATTGGAATTTTCAATGCATTATTCAGCATCTTAAGCATTACAAACCGTTATCAGGTCAGTTAGCTGATAGTGGAGATAATTTTGTTGACGGGGCAGTCATAGCTGCTGCAAGAGCATTGCCTACATGGTCAGATGGTGATGTTCCACCAATTCCAACCGTGGAAAGGAAAGCTGTGAAGGAGTTACAGGAAGAATGTCAGCAGATGCTTGCACAATTTCCTACCACTTCTAAGCAAGACCAGAAATTGCTAGGTGAGCATATTTCTATCTTAAATGGATGGAATTAACATCCTTTTTTACTCAATTCATATTAGAATGCTTTTGGTCCTAATAAAGGGTTCTGAAAGATTAAAATTGACTTAATTCCAAGAAAAATAAGGAGTTTAAGTTTTCACGCTGAAGTGCAACTTAAGATGGCCCTGAAAAACCCTCTATAAATAGTGTTTATACACATTAGAATTTTTTTTTGGTGAAAATACACATTAGAATTTTGAGATCTGGCTAATTGTCCTCTGTTAAATTAACGATATTCTATTTGAATTTGGAATCTGAATTTTTATTTCAAAGAATCTTTAATTCTTTTGTTTCTTTTCATTCTTTACATTTTGCATTCTTTCTGGTTGTTACTAAGGATTTTATATGGGTTGCTGCATTAAGGAAAAGTTGTAGAGAGCAGAGACTGAAGCTTGAAACCAGCATCTCTAAACTAAAAGAAGAATGTGTTCTAACTCAAAGATAATGCCAATAATCTTTGAACATGAGAAAATTGTATTTTGTGTCTTTTCTTGTTTCTTCATTGCTGTCTTCTTGACCCCTTAATATTCTTCCAACAGATTCTATGCCTGATCCAAGGAGGACATTTGAAACTGCAATCAAGTATGTGATTATGAGATATCATCCTCTTTCTCATGCATTAAGGTTTTAATACTACTAATTCTTAAGTACAGACTGTTGAAGTCACTCTTACTTTTGCCTATGCACAGGTACAGATTGCATCGAAAATTGTTCATAGAGAAGGTCATCCAGGCACTAGACATCTATCAAGACCGTATATTGTTTTAAATGAGTTTTCAACCTCATAGGATCCTAGACAGTTTTGATCTGGTTCGATAGCAGATATCAGAAAGCCAATAAGGATGCTTAAAAATCTGAAAAAGAGTGATCACTATTTGAAAAATCTTATGAATGCAGAAAATATGATGTCACGTATCCAAAAGAAAAGTACTTGTAATTCTGTACTGATTGACTATTGGAGTTCAAACTAAAGTATGAAATGTGGCTTTAGTCTTGAAGAACCGAAGAACCAAATCTTTTATCCCCCTGCAGACAGTCTTGGAAAAACAAGTTTAGAAGAAAAACATTGGGGTGGACAAGAACCAAGGACTGATATCGAGAGGGAACACAATGATTGGCCCTCTTGGGAGCAGACACTCGGACGGGCGTTGGTGTTCTTATACTTTCCACTTCCAGTCTTTGCCTTCCCACATATCTTTATAAGCAGTTCAAAGATTTCATCCTCATTGTCATGTGGGATAAGTGTAATCCATATATACTATACTAGCACTTATTTATTCACGTGATTTGTTAGATATTAACATATTGATTAATGGGATTCATTTTCCGGGTTTGTTCACCGGGGTTTGGCTATGAGTGAAAAAAAGGCATCAAACAAGATGCAACTATAATGGCCTTTCTGAATCTGTCTATCTTGTTGCAGATAAGGTTGATAAATTCGTCAGTTCCTGGTACTTTTTGAGATGCCTTAGATTTTTTTGCCAATGGGTTCTTTACTCCATAATAATTATCATGGTTCCTTGCATGAATCTTTAAGGACCAGTTTGTAAAGATGTAGCAGTAGATAAGATGGAATGAAAGAAAAGGAAGATTCAGCCAAAAAAAAGAAGAGGGAAAAGGAAGATTTCTTTTCCTAGCACAAAGCGTTACATCAGCAAGAAAGAATCGTAACCGAAAGAAGGAAACGGTGTCGCAAAATGGCAGCGTGGGGGCCGCATGGGCGCAAAATGGCAGTGCGGGGGCCGCATGGGGGATTCTGGGTTGGTCCACTTTTGAATACTTCTAAGCCAAGCTGTAAATTTCCATATTAGTTGTTGGCAATTTGAATTTCAGAAACGGAATTCATGTGTTTGGCTGCTTTTGTCTTTTTTTGGTAAGCAAGTTTAAGTAGGAGCCTTCACTTCTTGACTGATGTATCTTTGTCTGAAATTGTTAAGAACCGTGAGAAAGAGAGTCTGAGAAGAAGAAGAAGAAGAAGAAGATATGGAGAAGTTTTCATCATCAAGCAAAGCTGCTGGTGCTGATGCTAAGATATCATCAATCTTTATCTATCCGATCAAATCATGCCGTGGAATTTCAGTTCCTCATGCTCCCCTCACTCCTACTGGTATTTTTCCTCAGCCCACCCACTTTGACTTTACATTTCTCTACACCTTTCAGATTTTTCTTCAAGTTGAATTCTGGGTTTCTTTCTTCCTTCCTGCCTTATCTGTCTGTGCTCCCTGAATCAGATGTTGGGATTAACTCATTTGCATGCTTTCTTTTCAATTTTCATCTCTTATATACCAAAAAAAAAGAGCAAAAGTATAAGGGGTTTATTTAGATGACATTGCTAGAGAACTTGTAGAATCTTTGAAACAATCAGTCTAGGCACCTTGATTGGGTCCTTTTCACTGGCCTCGCCTTCTTCTACTCTGTTCAGCTTATTCTTGGTGGCTGACCTGCAAACATGGTCAACGATAAATTCTTTCTTATATTCGTTTCTATGATGGATATGCAGGATTTCGATGGGATCGCAATTGGCTGATTGTGAATCAGAAAGGGAGGGCATACACTCAAAGGGTTGAACCAAAGCTTGCTCTTGTTGAGGTACACCTGCCTAAGGAGGCCTTTTCAGAGGGTTGGGAACCTGCTAAGACCTCATATATGGGTAAAGCAACTTATCACCGTCTATGCCTCGTTAATTTTACCCAAAACTTTGAGGTTGCTGCTGTTGTATCATATGGTGCTCTTTTTAAGCAGAATTGTTGTTTTTGATTATGGTATAGACAATGAAAGATCTAAAGATGATAAATTCTTTCCCATTAAAGGAACTGAATCAACTTTTTGGACCAACACATCTCAAGGCCTATGTTGCACTTGCACAAGGCCAAACAATCTAAGCAATCTAAAATTTCCCCCCTAATTGTAGAAATCTTGTTTGAGCAAGTTGGTATAATCATTATATGCTGAAATCGATCCCTTTTTCTAAACTATGAAATAATGTCACGAGTTTGAGTAAATATAAGGACGACAATAAAAACCATTTCCTTTTGATTTTCACTATTGAGAAGTGTCAGTTGTATTCCCATGTTTGTATCAAAGATTTTGCAGGGATGACCCTTGAATGTAATATCATTTTCCTTAAATGTAATATCATTTTCCTTATATCACGTATCGTCCATTGTTTGTGATTGTTAATTTCGTGGCTGAGTCACTTGGTAGTTTGGTTCTAAAATGTCATATCTCTTCTTTATAACAGCGTGGGGATGCTAATATGTTTTGTCTTTCTTTTTAACATTGTCTTATAACCAGTGAACCATGTCATGTTTTCCTTTTAATTTCTGTGAGATTCACTGTCATGGCCATTTTTCACTTTCATTTGCAGAAATAAAAGCTCCTGGAATGGATTTGCTCAAGATTCCACTCAGTAAACCACCAGAGATATCAGATGGTGTTTCAGTATGGGAGTGGTCTGGCTCTGCCTTGGATGAGGGTGATGAGGCTTCAAAATGGTTTACCACTTATATTGGCAAACCTAGTAGGCTAGTTCGTTTTAACGCAGGTTGGTTTGATTTTGATACATCATATCCATGAATAAGACATTAAGTGCATTGATTTAGTTTATCAAGGGAAAGCAAAAGATGTGGGTGGAGAGTTGCTTACTTTATAGCTCTATTGGACATTAAATGCATTATAAGGTATGAAGCTGAGGATTTGGGTGGAAATAAGAAAAAGAAAACATACAATATTCTTGGTGGCCTTAAATAGCAGAAATAGATAGATGCTTCTGAAATGTTGGCATAGTGTGTATATTAAGAAACTTTCAATCTCAAATTATGTGGCTACTAATTTGGTTGCATTATAATTTATTAAATGCAGCATCTGAGTGTAGGCCTGTGGATCCTGTGTATGCTAATGGGCATAACATAATGTTTTCTGACGGGTTTCCTTTCATGCTGATATCTCAGGTTAGTCAGCTTTGGATTTTGGCTCTTTTTCTATCATGATTGCAATAATTAAGAAAGCTCCAACCTAATATTGAACGTCCAATGTTTTGCAGGAATCATTGGATGCACTGAACAAGCTTCTGAAGGAGCCTGTACCAATTAATCGTTTCAGACCAAAGTACAGATATGCTTCTTTTTTTAATTCCTTTTTCATGCTCATGGCCATGTCTCATGATTTTTATTTAGCATTAGCTTGATGTGCTGCCCTAAATAATCTCCTCTAGGATCAGTCAGTGTTTCAGATTCAAATCTTAGTAAATTTCTCTCAAATTTTTCCAATAATATGATGCATCTGTCTCTAAATTTGATTCTTCTTACTCTTTTTCTGTATTTATTTATGACTATTACATCATTTACTTGCTTGTGACAGCATCCTTGTTGATGGTTGTGAACCTTTTGCTGAAGACCTATGGACCGAGATCAAAATAAGCGAATTTTCATTCAAAGGTGTTAGGCTATGCGCCCGCTGCAAGGTAAGAAGCTATCCATTTTCAGCCCATGTTATGAAAATTAATTTATCTTGAGAGTATAAGCTGGTGATGTCAACTTGTCAAGTGCAAAATTTTGATTCGAGGTAACTCCTTTTATGCAATTTATTACCCCTCTTAGTAGACCTTGTTTTGAAGACTATTTGTAAGGGCTAAATTTTGGGATCTGGGTTAGAGACTGAGTAGGGATCTTTCAGCTGCACCAAGGTTTATAATATGTTTAATGCTGAAAAGTTCATCAGTCCTGGTTTAGGATTATTATTTCCATTACTAATAACACTTGCAATTCTGGAAAATCTCCATATACTCTCTCAAAATTCCCACTTACTTGTATGAGAAATTAAAGCAGTCAGGTAATTGTTTAAGCATCTTTGAGGATTTTTTTGGTTTTAGGGGGGTTCATGTTGACATCTTAGCTGGGTTTCTTAATACCTTGATTATAATATCTTAGTTAGAGGTATGTGAACTTATGGATGAGTGGTGTGGTTAATCCATGGTATTTGAGTTCTTGAAATTTGCAGTGTGCATCTTATATTCTTAAGCATATTCTATCCTCAGAAAGTTAAAGTAAGGATGATTGTGAATTAAGCAGATGCCTACAATCAACCAAGACACCGCAATTGCTGGGCTGGAACCAAATGAAACTCTTATGAAAGTCAGGTCAGATAAGGTTCTGCGACCGGACAAAAAACAGCAGGGGAGGGTAAGATGCAAATTCAAAGCTTTGAGCTATATCTTTCTGTGTCCTGTCCACTGTCCAGTTTCCAGTGTCCATGCAAATTATGTGTAAGATAATTGATTAATTATGTTATGTTGGATGACATGACAGTTCTATTTTGGGCAAAACTTGGTTTGCACGGATAATCTTAGTGCAAAGAAGGGAAAGATGGTGAAAGTGGGAGATCCTATTTTTGTCCTCCAGAAGGTCTCCTCTGCCGCTGAAGCAGCTGCTTGAAATGCTAAACATCAACTTAAACTTGAACTTTCTGTATCTAAATAATGAGAGAACTAGTCTGAGTTGCATGGTGTTGTTATCTTGCCTGTTTTTCTAGAATAAGGAAAAGGCCATAACTCTAAAAATGCAAGACTTGGGATTGGTTATGGATTATGTACTATGACTTTTGTTTGTTATACTACCTTAACCTCGCAGTCTCATCTTACTACTACTACAACTAGAATTATTATTGGTTATTACATGTTTAAGATTTTGAGATGGTTTATCAGTTTGGGCATCTGAAAAAACAAGAAAAGGTTTCACAATTTTATAATTAATTCATCAATTGTATTTGTAACTAATGTGATTACTAAAAACAAAATAATTTGTGACTTAACTTGGTGATATATATTTTGGTACATGGGAGAGGATCCTCTTTCTCCAGTGGAGAGGTCCACTAATTTTTCAAGTCAATCCAACCGCTATTAGATGTCTATGTTTTATTTCAATTTCTCTCTTGAAATGCCCAATTTCATTTAAAGCCGTTGGGTTGCCTTGAAAAAATCAATGGATCCTCTCTCTTCCGAAAAATAAAGGGGTCTATCTAAAGAGTGGGGAGTCTCGAACTTGAGATCTCTTTCAGGTGAATTTCAATCTCTAATCATCTCAATTAGAGAGGGGGGAGAATCTCGAATTTGAGATCTCCATCAGGTGAATTCCAATCTCTAACTATTTCAACCCGAGAAAGGGAAATCTTGAATTCGATCACCCTCTCGGATGAATTCCAACCTCTAATTATCTCAATTTAGAGAGGGGAATTGGGGGAGGGAATTTACCTTGGGTGAGGGTCTGAGTTTGAACACTTCAATTATAATTATAAAATACCAGGGCCCAAAATAAGGATGTTGGCTAGAAGAAAGTAGTCCAAGTGCTCTGCATACTGAAATCAGGCTTTTTGCTCCTTTTTTGCCACTAAACCAGGCCTGTTTTATGCATATATCATTTGTAATGTAGTTGGCTCCAAAATCAAGACTTTTAGCCCATGAAACTGCAACAATCAGCCTAGCTAGAGGATGTCTCAATCTGTAACAAGCTCTTTTGTTTTTTAGATTAAAAAACCCAAAGGGCACCATCAACAACACAGGCAATAAATAAACAAGAATTGGCCAATTGAAATGTGTGGTTTAGTGATAGAAACTCATCACTTTCATTTGGTATGGCCTTCAAAAAAGCTATACATACATAAAATAATATATACTCTTGGCTGTATCTTTTTAGCAATTTTTTATAGAGAAAAAAAATAATAAATTAAGATAGATAGAGAATGGTAGAGAAAGGCAAGGCTGATAAGCATAAGCATAAGATTTACATATACAAGAATACAACTGCTAAAAAAATGGTTTTATGAATTTGGGCTGTTTTAGCTTTAATTAATTAATTATATATAGTGGACTCTCAACATTTCTATAGTACCATGACTAAAGTCGAAAGTTTATAGCTGAAGCTAGGCATTAAATTATCACCAAAATTCTTACTGGATAAGTTTCGAAGATTTTATCTAACATTAGTATTAGTATATTGGTTTATTAGTGGTATTGGTTGTCACATTCTCCAATTAATTAATTTACAGCGATTTCAACCAAAAAAAAAAATTAGAGGGAAACCACCTCTGACCTCACCTTTGAAATTTCTTTGGGTGTCTATTTTTTTCCATCGCAAAGCTTCAAGTAAGATGTAGGATATAGCTTTGAAATATATGAAACTTAATTAATTGTACTGAAGTTTTTCGATCGAGTAATTATTAGGTAAACTATTTCTACCATATTATTTATGATCCCAACTAATAGAATTTTGTCAACTAAAAGAAATTGTTAAAATTACTAAAACCCTACCACAATCATACCCAGTACATGGTAAATCATTATTCCTGAAACTAGGAGCTAAATTTAATGTTAAATTTAAAACAACTTATTAGCCTTTTTGCCTCTTGAATTATGGGGCAAAGACACCTTATTCCCTAAATTAAAATCGTGACATTTTGCCTCATGAACTCTCCTAATGCAGGACAATTTATCTCTTTGGACAGAGGTAAATTGTCTAATTTGAGAAGTTTAAAGATAAAATATCTTGAATTTGGAAATTCATAGAACAAGTTGTCGCAATCTAAAATTTATAAGGCAAAATGCCTTTGATGCAATGCTCAAGACAAAAGACTAATAATTTTTTTTTTTGGGCCGAGCTGATGTGGTAGAAGTAATCTATCTACTATTGTATCATTAAATAAATAATAATAATAAAAAAAAAAAACTCACCTCATATTGATTAAGCTAGTAGGGGTGCATGAGGACTTAGCAGGCAACTACAACTAAGTCTATATATAGTCCTCATCTTACAAGCAAAAGCAACTTGCCACTTAACATTAATTATTTGATTAGTGACAGAAATGAGAAATCGTGGTAATCATGATTAGGAAAATTTAGAAATTTGATGCAGAGAATTTTACTTTTTTTTAGCAATCTTAACCATATTAATTACACAACTTTGAGATGTGTCGAATACCAAATTGTGGTGGGAATAACTTCCATTGCACCTAACTACTAATTGGTTCGATTTGTTATCATACGGATTGTAAGTTTAAAACTTACACAAAATGGTGAAACATTGAAATTAAACTTTATTTATAAGCATTTCATCTATTTCTTTTTTTTTTTCCGTTTATTGGGTTCCTTATTTCCTTTGATTTCTCTCTTTCTAGATTTGGTTTGTGAACTTTTCGTTAGTGATATGGACTTGAGGGGATTTACACTCACAGAGACTTGCTAAAAGTTTATTGTTTGAATTGAATTAAGTTAATCATGACATCAAGAAAATTGACATTGAATTTTTCTAATAATATAGTGAAAAAAGTTGAAGCAGCGACATCAATCACCAAACCAAAGTAAACTTGAAAAACCCAATCAACCTACCCATGAAAAAAAAAAGAGTTTTCCACCTTGACCAACTAATTAAAGTCTCTCCCTTATTGCTTCCCTAATCTTCAATCTTGAAATGAAATCTCTCCAAAATTTCACTTAAATGGTAATGGTAATTAATCCATTGTCAAAATCAAAAAATGAAGAAAGTGCTAAGAAGTTTTGTATATAATTCCAAAAATTAATGGTTTTTTGCCTTTTATTTGTGTCCACCACTTTCAATCTATTTTGTGATAATAATAATGTCACATGTGTTGCCCCCAAAGTGGGTTCTAAGTGATGCAAATCCAGCAAAAAAGGGAGAAAATAATATAAATAAGATAATAATATAATGAGATTCAGAATGCTTTCATTTTATTTATTTGTTTTTCATTGTTTTTTTATAGATGTTCATTTTTTTATTTATTATTTTTCATTGTTAATGACACCAACATTAGACTTTCATGGATACAAAATTTTAAGAATAACACTTCCCTTTATTGCATGAGGGAACACTAAAACATTTTCAGTGATAAAATTCAAATATAAAATCACTTAAATTATGATGCCAAAAAAAAATCACTTGAATTAAGATATAAAAAATGGTAGTTTTGAATAAACTTATATTGATGTTCTCATTGTTCATTAATTAGTTGATGACTTTTTTCTTTAAAGAAAAAAGCAAATAAATGATATAATAAAGAAGCTAAATATATATGCTATTCTTTTTTTTCTTTGGTACTTAATATATACAAGCAGCGCGGTCTGCGCGTGCGCTGCAGTCATCTTCTTATTAGGCCTATATTTTTTGTAGTTGTTTAAGTCAGTTAGTAAGAAGATATTGCATTGGTTGAAAGTTAATCAGTTAGAAGAAACTCATACATCGAAACAAATAATTCGCATATATAAAGCAAAACACATGACCTCTCTTTCATTCTAAAAGTGCATTACCTAAATTCTACTCCATCTCTAGTTAATTCATCAAAATAAAGCTAATATTCTACTCTTCCATCTCTACATAATTCATCAAAATAAAGCTAATATTAATTGTTGCTTGAAATGCATGTTGATTATCTAAAAAAACATAGTACGTTGCCGTCATTTTTTAATCTTGATTGTAATTGTTAAATTAATGAACTCGGGTAGGTGGAAGAATTTGGCTTCTGCATAAGGAAAACCTAATTTTTTGTAGTCAAGGAGCATGTATAGTTGTCGTAGAAAAATTGAATTAGTTGAGAGCATTTGTAGGAGCATATGCAATTTACACAATGCATCACAAAATGATTGTACTTAGCATTGGCTAACTGTGCTTTTGGAAATGTGAAAATATAAACATAAGCAACTAATAGAAACCTCAATAAAACAGAAGTCGAATGATAAATAAAAAAAAAACTTTTTGTAAAATAAAAGAGGAATAAGGAAATGTTAAATTTAAATATCAAATAATATAATCAATAAATAAATCCAGATTTACCTCAAAATGTTGCGGTGAGAAGTGAAAGCTCCCCATTTTAGGTTATGCTATCTTAAGGCGCTGCTAAATTAAATGGAAGGATTTTATCAACGTCCACCTGGAAATTTTAGGAAACACATAACAGATTTCATGTGAAACCAATTCAGAGAAATGTTAGGGAAGAAGAAAACCACCCAAATAGAAATGAAAGACGAAAGGAAAACAGAATTGGAATGTCAATAGTTTATCCATGAATCAATCATTATTGCAGATACATTTATAGCACCAATTCTTTGGAATTCCGGCAGAGGAGTTGAACCGGTAAACCTTAATATCCACACACAATAAATATGTAATTAAAACACACTTAATCATAAATATAAAAATAGTAAATTACAAAAAAAGGCAGCAGAAAAAGTAAGAGAGAAAATTCATCGAGGGCCTTTTTAGTCACCCGAAAAGTGAGAAAAGACAAAAAAAAACCAAAAGAAGCCACCACATTAATCCTCAATTTGGCCTTTAAGTAAATTACATAGTCACTAAAAATAATATATAGTATATATATGATATATTCTTGTGACACTTCAACTAAACTTAAATTTTACCCTTAAAAATTGAATTCAATTGCTTCTCCTAGGTATTTATATTACTCAAACAAGTTTCTCAAGGTAGGTTTTATTATATGTATATATATCAACAATTGATTGATTCACTCATAAGAATAATTAGTTGATTCAAGTGATTTAATATTTTATTTTAAAAATAAAGTTTCAAATTTGAATATTGTAAATGGGAAAAAACCCCAACTTTTGTGAATATAGAAAAACTTTTAAAAAATTGTTCGAACGGTGTTACCAAATGTCTTGGGCCTAGTTTGGCATTGCTTTTGAAGATAAAAAAAACTGCTTTTGATCTTAAACGCAATACAAAATAAATCTTGATTTGTGTCAAAAGCTGATTTTGAACGCAAAAGTCAAGTCAACCCGAGAAGCTAATCCTTAGGTGCTTTTGCGTTTCAAAAGTACTTTTAGACATTAAATGACTAAAATCCCCTGATTATTTTTCTCTTTCCTTTTTAATTGGCATATCCTTTCTAGACATTTTATCCTTCTAACACCATTTTTCACAATAACACCAAACATTATTTACATTTTTTCACCGCAATTTCAAAAAGCACTTCTCAAAAGCACTTATTCCAAACCAAGTTTTTTCAAGACGCAACCTCAATACCAAATTAGGCCTTGATGAAAACCATTTAAATAATTTTTTTGAGATAAACCATTTGAAAGTTTTGTTTCTTTATAAAATTTACCATTATATATTTGGATTAATTATTTGTGAGAATTATGTTAAATTAGTGAAAACTTCCATTATTATCACTCTTATTACTCTTATTTACATATATGAGTTTAATTTATATTAGGATCATAATAAAATGTGGGATTTTTAGGATCCTATTAGATTGATGCCATATAATATTTTTTTCAATAATTTTAAATGATAATCAAGTTTTTTTTGCACCATCTCTTACCAAATCAACTCTTTAACTTTTTTATTATGAAAAAAACTCTTTAACTTTTTTTTTTGTACTTTCCAATTTTATTCTTTGAAAAATCCAATACTACTAAACAAACTTGATGAATCAAATTCTTTTTTTCAAAATTTTCAACAATAAAAAAATATATACAATTTTAAAAAATCAATTGAACAAAAAAGAAAATTAAAAACGAAATACATCAATAGAAATAAAAAAAAGCTTCTTACCATGTAATACACAATTTTTTAAATTTTAATCAGGAAAGAGAAAGTAAATTAATAAGTATAATTCATGAGTGAATAAAGGAGACTTGATTAGTGAGAGATAAGATTAAGTCTGGTAAAGAATAAAGATGGATTGAAATATTGATTTAGTGAGATAAAGTGTAAATTAAAATTTGATTCTCATTGAGAAATATGATTATATGACATAATTTTAGTGAAATCCTAAAAACCATTTTTTAGGAAATGTAATTAAAACCCTTTTCATATCAATCAAATATAAATACAAATGTTATTTAAATCTTAACCTAATAAGGTTAACTGTAATTAAGGGGAAGTCTTTTTCCACTTGGAATCTTGTAACAAGAAAAAGAGATGACTCAGCAAAGGCATTGAAAAGAACGAAATCACATGAAATTATGAGGACATGATTCAAATTTATATTTATTCAGGATTGGAATTTGAATCCAAAAAAATGGAGGGCTCACAGCAATTCCCATGAGCGCACACTCAGAGTATAAAAACAAACTCCCAAAGCACGAAATCGAAAGGAAACTCCTCTTCTCTTCTGTCTTTTGTCTGAACAGAGTTTCCTTTCTCTTACCCCAATCATACGTAAGTCCACAAAATTAAATCATTTCCAAAAAATTTCAGAAAAAGAGAAAGTCTTCTTCATTTTTCAAATACACAACAATTCGAACGGCAAAAGAAAACCCATCTATTACCAGAAAAAAGCTCTTTATTTTCTCTCAACCGAAAGCTTTTGAAGAAGAAAAAGGAGGAGGAGGGGGGGTTGAAATGGGTTCGAGCAGCAGTCGACTGGGGTCGGACCCCTCACGGGGGAGACTCAACCGCCGACCCAAACGGCGTTCTGGACTCTCTTCTCTCTTCATCTGCGGTGGCTCGTCTTCTCGTGCTCCTCTTGAGGTATTTCAATTTCAAAATTTTGGTTTTTTTGCTTGTTGGATGATTTTAGATTGGAAATACAAAGACTGATAATTTCTTTTTTCTTTTTAATCATAAGGTCAATGCCCTTTTTCTTGCTTTTCTTTTTTCCTTTTTGGCCAGAAAATAAGTTCTTGCTTTTCCTTCTTGTTTTATATATAATAAACTTTTTAGCGATCTGGGTTATGCTTAATTCATACCAAAATCACTTCTTTCAGGTAAATTTGGGGGTTTTTATTATAAAAATATATTGTTTCCTTATGTTTTTTCTTTAATACAGGCTTAAATTGATTTTTATCTTTCCTCTCATATCCTCTGTTTCAAGTTAACTCAGACTAGGAAAAAGCTGTAAAGGTTTTTGATGCTTAGATATTACTATTTTGTAAATGATGGATGTTTATGTTGCTCCACTAACTAGTTACCACTTACCACGCTAGAGATTGCTCTATTAACTTCCTCTTCTTGATCATTTTTGGGTTAATTGTCTGAAATATATTGTAATCTGTTTATGAGTTCCAAATTTAGTTGTTGGTAAATAGTGCTTTACTTTTATTTTTTTGTAATGATGCTCTAAACGGAAGAAATTTTCTTTCCTCATCATGATTGTTTGCATATTATAATACTGGTCTGAAAGAAGGTTTTTCTTTCTATATATATGGAATGGTGCATGAGAAAGGCTGCCTTTCCATTATGGCACTTCATACCTGGTTGAATGCAAACCTGTTAGTTCTGTTTAAATTATGTAGTCACCTATAGCTTCATCATGGAGAATGCTAATCAGGACATAACAAGAATCTGGTTCCTTGTGAAATTGGTTCTCATTCTGTGTCAGACATTGATTCCAACTGAAGAATATTTACTAGTTCTAGCAGCCTCCCTGTAAAAGTAAGCTTGCCCTGTTGTTAAACTGTCCCCTTGCTTCAGGCCAGAAAAGACCATGGCTCATTGGCTTGCAAATTTTATAAGCTGTGAATGTGCTTACTGGTTATTGGTGGACTGCTTTTAGATTTCTGAAGTATCTTTTCCTCTTAATTTTACTTCTCCAAAACATGAATTTTTTAGTCTCTCCTATATTTGCTTGGTCAGTTGTCACTGTATTTTCTTTCTTTCTTTCTTTCTCTCTCTCTTTCTTTTTTTTTTTTTTTTTTGAGGAATGAATTGAAATAGAGTGCAATGTTTTTTTGCAGTATACTTTGTTGAGTAGTTGGTTGCTTTGTAAATTAAAGCCTCTTATAGCTTTATTTAGCAACAATTATCTTGGAAATAGGTATTAAGATAGCAGGTATTGCTTGTTTAAATAGTTTTTCAGTTAGTTTGGACCTTTTCTTTCAACAATACGACTTTCGCACTTGAATAAGATCATGTTTAGTTTAAATGCCATGAAGCGTAACTCTTTTAGCTTTCCTCTCGGTTCCAAGATGTAGACTGGAGGCAGTACAGAATCTTCTTGCACTGTAAGGCTGTGGGTTGAGCATCGAATAGTTGTTGCTTCAATCCTGAGGCCACCAAGAGAACTCTTTGAAGTCTTCAGTGAGGATGCAAGAGTCAAGTGAATTCTGAATTCGTTTAACACCAGCAAATGTCTTGTGGATTGCATGTTCACGAACGAATTTATGTCTTGGATGATTTTTTTATTGTTTTCTTTTTTCTTATTGTTTTTAAATTGTAAACTGGAGCATGTTACAAGGAATCTGTAAAATATGCAGCAGGGAATGATAAGGTGACATTCTTTTGATGTAGATGGAAGATTATCCAGCTGATATTTTGGTGAAGCCTGCAGAACAATGTGATCTAGTTACCAACATGGTCCAAAGTCCCTTGGAGGAATCTACTTCGATTTGTAGTATGGAAGCTAGGTTCAGCAGCACTGGTACTGAAACTGGAATTTCTGCTGAAAGCAGTACTGCAGCCAGTGGGGACTCATCTATTGAAGGTGGTTCAAGGGATGTAGAAACAAGTAATTGTAGGAAATGTTTTACTGAACGTATGGAGTTTGTTGCTCCTCAGGTAAGCGCTGATTATAGTCGTGGTGAATCTCATAGGGATAGTAGTACTTCAGCTAGCACTTCCTTTAAAGAACAACAATCTTCAGACCCTGTCTCAGTAAATCTTTCGACTAATGAGGATGCAGTCAGTGGCCTTGAAAATGGAAACGAGGGTGCTTCTCAGATCCGACCTGAACCAAGTATTTTGTCCACTCAAAGGCTTGAAGATTCTTTTTCACGTGGGATACCCATTGAGAATCAGCTGGGAGATGTAACAACAGTCCATAACTCTGGCTCTGATTCTGCTCCTCCTGCCTCTGAACCTGTGGCTTTTCAATCACTAGGTGGTGAATCCATTCGTGAGACAATACCTTCAGGTTTAGGATTTCTGGTATCTAATAGAGAAAGGAGCCGGGGAGATGGAAGTGTGCTTCATGTTGACGTTGTGAGCATATCTTCCAATATTTTATCTGGCAGCAGTGCAGATGCAAGTAATCGTGAAGCCAGGAGGAATAGCAGAAGATTGTTTTGGGATGCATTTTCGAGACGCAGTTCTAGAAGGCTTAATGATTCTCCGTCCATTTTTCTCTCAACAGACGATAGCGATGATCCAGGATTTCATGACAGATGGCTACTTGATTTCAGTGGTGATTTCTTTTATGATGGGGCTGGAGGTGATTCTGGTTACTTCAGCAGTAGAATTCACAGCTTGAATGAACGGAGACGACACTCAAGATCAGAGGTACTTAATTGCAAAGCATTAGAAATATATGCTACAAGCTTAGTAGATAGGAGATATATTAAAACTTGCTTTCATTAACTAGATACACATTTTAAAAATTATTTTGGCTCCATTATTTGTGTTCGAGGCCTTTGGGTTTAATACTGTATATTCGTTAGCAGTGTCTGAATTTTGTTTGAACATTTTTTGTATCTTGATATTTCTGAATGAAGAACTCGAGTCATTATAATCATGTGAGAAATTTGACCAAGTTCACTTTACTAATTATAGATCGGGCAATACATGTATAACTGTTCAATCCATCTTTCTGTTTTCTTTTGTAACTTCTATGAACGATACGATTTGACTCTTTTCAGATCTGGGAAAGGCTGCGTGGTGGTCATGATGAGAATAGTCGGCGAACTACATTTTGTCCATCTGGACTCCACCCTGATGGCACATGCTCATGTGATTCTCTACTGATGACTGATGAATCTACTGCTCGTGCAAGCATATCACGAATAGTAATGCTTGCTGAGGCTTTATTTGAGGTAGTTTTCCTTTATGAGTAGCTGTTCTTCCTATTTAATGACAACTCTTGTTCATGTCAATGTTGCTTTTAGTCCTTGTTTCATGAAAAATTGATTTCATATGGCATACTTTCCCAACTCACGAAGTAACTTGTTGATAATGATCATTGAAGATTTCTTCATATGGAAAAATGAAATTCATGTTGATAATGGTCATGGGAGAATTTGTTGATATGGAAAAGTGAATTCGTGTAGATTTTGATGATGTTAAAGTTGCTATGGGTGTGCGTTGTCTTTACCATTTACGGAGTAAACCTTTGAATATGAGATATCAATCTTTTTCTTATTATGGATGATTTTATGTCACATTTCTGGTATAATGTGGTGTATGTTGTGTGAGACAACTGATTTTGCACACTTCGTGCCAGTGAAAGGAATATAGTGATAGTAACATCTGTGCTTTTGATGTATTAGATATTTTGATAAAAACCCTATGCAGCTCCACAAATTTACCTCATTTCTCATTTCCATCAAAATGAAAATTTGTAGGTTTTGGATGAAATTCATCGTCAACCAGTATCACTTTCCCTATCTATGATGTCACTCCCAGCCCCTGAATCTGTAGTTGATTCTTTCCCTCTAAGAAGTCACAAAAAAGTGGATGCAGCGGAGGCTGGGGATGCTGTTGCACAGTAAGTTTTTTCTTATAATACTTGTTGATTGAAGATTTATATCAATTTGCTCCTGAAAGAGTATGTGGAAAGGGGTGGTTATATTCTGTCTTCCTTATACTGTACATAGACTGCTATTAATGTTTGCGTTGCTGCTACTAATCTATTTTATAGGTGTTATATATGCCTGGCTGAATATGAGGAAGAGGATAAAATAAGAGTTCTGCCTTGCCACCATGAATTCCACATGTCTTGTGTGGATAAATGGCTCAAAGAGATACATGGGTATTACTTCTACCACCATATGCTTCCTCTATGTCTTGCCTTATTTTTTCTTTTGGACACTAACCCCTCTCTCTCTGATTTATATAGGGTGTGTCCACTTTGCAGAGGCGATGTTCGCCAGGGTGTGGAGTCCTCTGTCTCAAACTCTGAGATTCCCCCTCTTTGATAAACTTGTACATATGTAAATACTAAATAGTAGTAATGGATTCTTACACAAATGATAACAGTATAATAATGCTGTTTAATATCCTATGTAACATGTTGTAGCATCTTTTCCTCATGATCTGGCTATACGCAAGTCTTAACTCTTACGTATAGAAAACATAGGAAATGGATTTTTTACTCTGATGTCTACATCATTAGCATAATCAACACCAGAGGATTATTATTTCATCAAATACTTCTGCACAGCTTGACTGAAGCATAGTGATGAACTGTCTTGATGAACTTTCTAGTTTTCCTTGCAGGTCTTTAACTATGATTAATACATTTTGTCATGGTGTTGCAGATTTGAGTTATTTTAAAATTCAAGGTTGTATTGAGGATATACAGATAAAATGTATGAAGCAACACTTAAGCGGTAGTTTTTTTTTTTTTTGCTTTGAATTGAAGCTTGTGAATCACAAACACAAGGAAACATTAGGGGCCAAATCTACCCAAAGCCAATATAGGATTTTATACATCCTTTTAATTGAAGATCCAAAATGCAAACTTTACTTGGAAGAACAGAGTTCTTCACTCATGGTTCAAGCATTGCTTACAAACAACTTCAATACACAAAAGAATAAATACCCTATTTCAATTTTCAGCACTACTTGAAAGGGTCTAATAGCAAATATTTTAAGATACAAATAAACAGCACTTGCCTTTTCATCTAACCATGCCTTGGGTTCCAAAAGGGATTCTGATCTTGGAAGAAAGCTGATTCAGGTCTCAGCTTCTTGTTATTGTCACTGCAATCATAGGAGAAAGGATTATTTCTAGACTCCTCCTTAGTGCTGCTATAGCTATTACTATTAGCAAAGAGATTTGGGTGACAATTCTCATCATCTTCAAAAGTTGTCCATCTCATTGAGTTATTATGATGCTTCTCCCTTGTTGCATTTCTCATGTTCTCCATCTCTCCTACATGCTCCTTGAATTCTTTCTTCACCACATCAAGCACAACATCTCCATATCGATCACACCATGACCTTCAAATCCCAAAAAGCAAATATAATTAAAACCTTGAAACAGAACAACATATTTTTAGAAGTTGTAAAGCAAAACAAGATTTTAATATCATCCTTACTTGGGGAAGAACTTTTTGAGGTCAGCCTTGTCGACAGGAAGGGTTGTCGAAATCGCTTCCATTTGATCGTTCCTGGTGTGATTACAATATAAAACAGACAGAAACTTAAAAAAAATTTCCATAATAGAAGCTCTTATGAAGTGGGATACATTAATCTAACATTATCAAATGATTGCTATTTGCTGCATATGAAGGTTTGATGGAAAGGATTTGCTTACGAAAATTGAAGATTGGGATTAGTAGTGGAGAGCTCTGTCTGAATTCTTGATAGCTCCTTCTTTATTTTGTCTCCTAAAACCTGCAAGTGAATAGGAAATCAGGCATTAGCTCCAAGTTTACTATAAGCCATTAGCATATAATAATTGATGGTCATTTTTAGTTGAAACATTAAAGCTGAACTGAACCTTGTCAATGAAGAAATCTGATGGAGCTCCATTTGCATGCAACTTCCTCTTAATCTGTTTTGTGTCTGGTCCTTCTCCGATGGGAGTTGCAACAAGTTGGCAGGAACCCGAGAAAGCTTCACTATCTGACCTTTCTTCGAGCGGCAAAGGAGCAGTCTCATCCTCTGAATCATTTCTCTTCCATTTCTTGAAACCATCGAAACCCCATTGCTTTTTTGCTGATTTCGATGATTTCTCTTCTGATCCAGGGACATTTTCACCATCCCTTTGCTCTCTATGAAACAGAGTTCTGAATGGTTTTCTCTTTGCCTTATCAGCACCGCTACCATTTTCTTTCACGGATTCAGTTGGCATTGGCAATGTTTCTTCTTGCATGAGAATCGATTTCGTTTCGCTTTCCTTGCCCTTCAAATTACTATCCCAGAAAGGGTTTTCTCTAGAACTCATCATAAAAACAGAGGAATTTGATTCTACATCGAATATGCTTTTTTCTGATCTGTTTTTACTTGGCTTCTGGGATGAGCCGAACCCAAAAACTGAGGCTGCTCCTTTGATCTGCTTCATTGTAGAGTTGTTCTTCGATTTGTTCTTGGAATTCAAAACATTGTCTCTGTTTTCATCTTTCAAGTCAATTACTGACCATTCTTCTTCTTGATTCTCTTTCAAGTCTTTGGGGTTCGCCACAATCACATCTCTGGACTCAATTTCAGCTCCTTGTACTGCTAAACGCTGTAACAATGGCCTCTTTGAACAATGGTACTCCTCTTCTGATATGCATTTTGCGTAAAGCAACTCCTAAAAACAGAGCAAATCAATCAAATCCCATTTTCACTCAATAAAATGCACTAAAACTAGCTAAATCTGAAAATTTATCCATCGAACTACTGAAAATTTAACTAATCTTCACCAAATAACTAAAAGGGTAATCATAATTACCTGCAAGAAGACCAATTTATCTCTCAAAATGACAGGCTGCTCAATTTCAGATGGAGAAGCAATAAGGGTTTCAAGCAAATGTGTTCTAAAAGCTGCAACTTCAGCTTCACCCAAAATCCCTTCTTTATGAAGACCCACCAGTTTCAATATCTGGTGAAAAGAATCCTGCTGCCATTTCAGATTATCAGACTGCAGCTTAGAAAGCCGGTGTTCGGCGGCCGTCAATCGCCTTTTCTTGAACGAGAAAGGGAGGATCGTCTTGCAAAGAGAGGTGATTGAATCATGGAGAGTGGAGTAGTATGTAGGTGTATAACTGTACACCATTTTTGACCTTCTGGATTGTTTCTGAGAGATTGAAAATGGGTTGAAGCAAGATTTCAGGGTAATGATTTTAGTAGCCAGATCTTTTGATTTGTTTCAAGAAGAATTTTTTTTTGGGTTTTTGTATTTGAATGTTGATGTAAGGAAAGGGGAAGTTTTTGAGGTTTTTGAATCTTGGATGGATTGGGGGAGAGCTTAAAACGGTCACTTGAAACTAGCCGTTGAGAGTTGAAAATTACGCTGAGCCAATTATTAGTTGATCGAACGCTGCCGTTTTATCCGTGTCTATTTTTTATGGGTATACTGAACTTTTGTAAGAAACAATTTTTTTGCCTGAGCTTTTTTTTTTTTAATTATTATGAGTAAAATTTAAAAATAGATTTCATTACAAAAGTACTGATTTTATCGATAACTTTTTTTATTTCTCATTAAACGTTATTATGATGCAATTAACAAAAAAATACTTAAAAGTAGACCCAATGTACTGTTACAATGAAACAAATCCAAAAATAAAGGTCATGTTTAGTGCACCGATTCACCGGTCGTTTGGCCGGTGGACCGGTGCACCGGTCAAATGGAGCTTTAAGTGTAATCTTTATTTCAATCGCTGTTCTAATAATCTCATATGTACAGTACCTAATCTAATCTGTACAGAGTAATCTCATCTGTACAGTTGCTAAACAGTATCAATCGTACCGCTACTGCACCGCTCTACTAAACGGAGCCAAACTGTTTGTAAATTGCTTTCTTCTTTTTTGAGGTAATTAGCAAAATGCTCATCAAATTTAAGTAATTAACTTCACATTCTAACAATTTCAAATTTTTTTATCATTATCTTTTAAAGATGGAGACGTTGGGGTTTGTAAACTAATCAAACGTATTTGGTTAGTTTTTAGTGTAATTAAATTTAAATTATATCACTTATAGTTATAAGCTAATGGGAGGTTAATATTGGCACTTCCATTACTTGATTATTGTTTCAACTGTCTAATTTAACATGCAAAAGCTTTAGTTAATGATGAATGGTGACTATAATTATCTAAACATCTATTTGTTGAAACTAGTTGATTATCGTTAATTACACTATGTATAAATTAAAATTCTTCCTCTTCCATAAACTCATCATTTAAAGTTCTTTCCAAGCTTTCGGTAGGAAACATCAAAGAAATGGCAAGCTCATACACAACTCTCTCTCTTATCTTGATCATTCAGTTCACAATTCTGCCAAACTCGTGTTTGGCAATTAGGAAAATCACAATTCCTACATTTAAAGCAAATACCAATTTTATCAGAAACTCATGTGCTATTACAATTTACCCTGACCTTTGTTTCACCACTTTCTTCCGTTATGCAGCCAAAATCCAAGGTAATCCCGAATTGTTAACCAGCACGGCGCTCAGGTTCACACATAACATCACAAGTACTACATCAGAATGACTTATAGGACTCTCTAAAACTCTGGTGCTAAACTCGAAAGAGGCTGCAACCTTACGTAATTGTGTGGAAGACGTGAATGATTCGCTTCATAAACTAAGAGATTCTATTGATGAAATGAGTTCTGACTGTTGGCGAGAAAAGTTTTGACCTTCAGATGAGTGATATACAAACATGGTTGAATGCTGCTCTAACTAATGAAATACTTGCGTGGACGACTTATCCGGAAATACCTTTGATGGGAAAAACTCAAAAGTATTGTGAGGAGACAAATTATGAAAGTTGCTCAAGTCACAAGCGTTGCCTTGACTTTTGTCCATCAATATGCTATCACTCATAATCATGTTGACCTTGATTAATTAATGATTTCCGTTTAATTTAACTAGTCTTCACTTCCACATGTGTTGCACATGATCCATTATATTTGAAAAATTAAATTAATATTAAAATAATATATTTGAAATTAACTATATAAGTCAAAACGTTTTTTATTTTAAAAAATTTTAAATTCTTGTTAAAAGTAAAGAATATATATACTACATATGATTTGGAACACCCAATGAAATTACTAAAGACCCCTTTTGACGACCGATGAGGAGGCTCAATTTGAATTTTTTTTTTTATCATTTTCTATCTTTTTCTCACTTGGTTAATTACCAAAAAGTACTATTCATGTTAACATTATTGATTGAATGAATTTACTATTTGATCCCATGTTTGGGTTAATGAGGGGTTAGATTAATAAATATTTTAGTCTTTTTCCACCGACCAAATTATTTTTAGGCCCTAAACTTTGGTTAATGTTGAGATGAATAACTCTACTTTTTGGTTTTTTTCCAAAGGTGAATTTGAACACAATTAATTGTGGTTTTAAAAGCAAATTTATCCCATGAATGCAATATTGATTTTTTTTTTATAGAATATGCATTATTATACATTTCATGTTCAAATAGAATGATTATAGTCTTACTTTTCAAAAAAAAAAGAATGATTATAGTCTTATAAATTCATGAAATGATGGTTTTTTCTTATATTGCAATATATCCTTCTATCTTTATTCGATAAATTAAGCTATAACTCTAAAAAGGGGAAATAGTAAGACACCAACTACAAAAACTTTTATTTTCTACAACAACATGTTTTAAGGTAGTACTATTTTACTTTGCCACATTAATTCTTCAATCATAAGACTTACTCCAAATATCGAATTTGCTAACCACCTACTCACATATATCATAAGAACCGAGAAAAAAAACTATATAACTAAAATGATTTGCTAGCCACAAATCAAGAATGCTCGACGCGCCAGCGCGAGCCGATCAACTTATAAATATTAATCACAATGATTTAAACTTCCAATACACACTCTTAAAATAAAAATATGTCAATCACAATTACTAAATCGTAAATAAATTTTCAGCTTAATTAGTTTTTTTGATGGACTGATGAATGATTAATAATTAGGCACCCTAATTTAACTTTTAACGATAATAATAATTTTATTGGTTTTTATTATAATTAATTGAGTTGGGTCCAAAACTATGAAAAAGTCTACCATTTTCATAAATTAAATGGTAAAAATAAAATAATTATAAAAATATTGAATTTAATTAAATAAAAATAGAATTTTTAGTAGAATAAAACTTTACAAGTTTAAAAAATGACATTTAAGGAATATATTCAAGAAATTTTTGATATATCTCATTTTTTAAAATTGTAAAATAGTAAAAATAAAAATATTTATAAAGATTTAGATTTAATTAAATAAATATAGAGTTTTTAGTAGAATAAAACTATAACAGTTTAAACAATGGTATTTAAGAAATATATTCGAAAAATAAGGGTATAATCGTTGATTCAAAAGTTTTACAAAAGTCGTACTTTTTAATATATCTATACTATATATAAAAGTACGAATAAGGGGAAACTTTATATTTTCCAATTGTACCTTTTTTTCCTAATATATTTCTAAATTGCCATTATTAAAAAATATTATAATTATTCCATTATTTTAATAATGGAAATTTAGATTATCCTCATTAATTAGGATCCAATGTGGCCAATAGGAATGCTCCACATCATCTTTAGCATCTGAATTTTCCTCCAAAACATTCTCCAAGTCGGTTTAGGAGAAGATCAATTTTGTCCAGAAATTTCAAGGGTAAAATCATCCACCGGAACGACAGAATTAGGTCTCGAGGCATAAAAGTTGTAGATCTTGGAATACTCTTTCCAATTGTACCCCATTTGCATTTTTCTGAGGTCTGGATCAAAAGTTATTAATTTTCTTCCAAAACTGCTCTTGTGAAGTCCTACTTTGAATAGGATTTAACAATCCTGAATCAGGGTTGAATCATTACTGCATCATAATTACTGATTGGACTTGGACTCCTTCTTTGGGCTTCCATATTAACGAATTGGGCCTAAGAATACCAGATTTAGCCTACAAGACATCTGGCTTGGAAATTTGGGCTTCATGGATTTAAACGGGCCTAATGGGCCTACTGGGCCGAAATAAGACAAAATAATTGATTGGATCACTGCGGTAAAAGCCCAATTGCTCACAAAATAAATAAATTTTGAGATAATTCAGAGTATATCGGAGTGCATGATGGAAGGAGTAGTGCTTCAAATACCTAATGAACTGAGAAGGCTATTGGCAACTTTATTAGTGTATTGTGAACCGTCAGATTTGAGGAAACTATTAACTATGGAAGGACGATTACAATGCAATGTCTAAGGATTATAAGAGAATGTATGGAAACTCAGTCCAGACACAAATTGCTTGCACATTACGGACCATTGCCTATTATCTTGAATGCATGTGAAAAAACATCAAGAAGTTTGATTTGCTAGAGATAGATTCTCAAAATTTGCACGTAAGGAAATTGTAGATGAATTGAGCACTGAAACTTCACGAAAAGATCTAGAAGCTGCAAATAAGTTAAAATGAAAACCAAAAGATTGCATTCCATGCTATTTTAGATCAAGTTGAATCATGAAAGAGAGAAGTTTGTTTTTTTATTTTTTTTTATTTATTTTTGACGGGCCAGGAGGAATAGGCAAAACATTTCTATATCATACAATATTAGCCAATTTAAGGTAATAATCACATAATCTTTAAACATATAATTAACAGCATCAATTTCACTTTTTTTTTAAAAAATAATATTTTATCTGATTAATATAACTTAAAATATCATCATAGGTCAAGAGGTCGGATTGCGTTAGCTACAACAACATTCGAATTAGATGCAACGATTATGCGAGGAGGAAGAACAACACACTCGAGATTTGACATTCCATTAAGTCCGACAGAAATGAGTATATGTAGGACTTCTAAACAGAGTGCTAAGGTTGAACTACTAAGAAGAGTAAGACTAATAATATGGGATGAAACACCAATGGCGAGAAAGTTTGCTATTGAATATGTGGACAAAACACTTCAAGATCTGATGAGTAACAAGGAACCATTCTGAGGAAAGATTGTTGTTTTTTGGAGGAGATTTCAGACAAGTGCTCCCAGTTGTACCTCGAGCAACAAAAGAACAAACGGTCAATCAAAGTTTGGTCATATCACACCCTTGGCCAAAAGTGGAGATACTAAGATTGAAAAAGAACATGAGAGCAAGAGGAGACCAAGAGTTTGGAAAATTTCTCCTTCGAGTTGGTGATGGAGAAAGACCAACAAAAGATGATAATTTGATACCTTTACTAGATCATATGGTTATAAGGTATGAAAAGCCTGGAAAAGATTTGAGCAATGAACTTTTCCCAGATTTGAAGCATAATTCAACTTCGGTAGAGTACATGACCAACCGTGCGATCTTGGCAACAAGAAATGAGTATGTAGACAAATTGAATGAGCAAATGATAGAAATATCTCCTGGTGAGAGTAAGACGTACAACAATTTCGATGAAGCAGTAAATGACTCGAACAACCATTATCAAGAGAAATTCTTAAATATTCTAACACTGAATGATTTGTCAGCGCATAGATTGAAATTGAAGAAAAAAGGTCCAATCATATTTTTTAGGTATTTGGATCCATCTAATGGTTTGTGCAATGGAACAAGAATGGTCTGCAAGCATCTTGGCCATAACGTAATACAAGCAGAAATTGCAATTGGCCAATATGCTGGAAAGCAAGTTCTTTTTCCAAAAATTCTGTTTTCACCAGCAGATTAAGAAGGATATCCATTCCAATTCAAGAGGAAACAATTCCCTATCTGTCTTTGTTTCACTATGACCATCAACAAAGCACAAAGACAAACAATTCCTAATGTTGGAGTATATCTGCCACAATATGTTTTCTCCCATGGACAACTATATGTCGCACTCACTTGGGGAATTTCAATGCCTTCAACGAAAATTTTGGTCAAGTTAGAAGATATAAAGAAGTAAAATGAAACATATACAATAAAATGTTGTGTATAAAAAAATCTACTTTCGTAGACGCGGTTACGTTTCAGTAATTGGATGCTGTGACTTATAATTAAATTGATATATATTTACTATTTGATTTAAAAGTTACTTCAATTTAATAATATTTTTTTTGCACTTGAACATTTAGTTCAATGGTAATGTGCATGCTCCTTGAACTGTGAGATCTCAGGTTTAAGTCCCATTGTATTCAATGCGTGTGGGTTTTGTGCAACTTTATGCTGGCTATGTTATGTTTATTATAGTTTGTTTATTTGGTCATTTCTCATTGGATGTTTGGGCATATACAAAATTATTTGATTGTAATGAGATTTGAATATTGTATTCTTTTAAAAGAAATTATGTTTTTTTTTCGAGTAATTTAATAATGTTAGATTACAAAAATTGGATGCTTTGAATCATAATTAATATATATGATCGAGCCAAAATTAACCATATTTTTATGATCATTTTCCTATGCTTTTTGGTATTTTTATGTGTGATTATGCCCTATTTTACAAGTATTTGTGTTTTTAGGTCTTGAAGAGAAGAAAAGTGAAAACTTGTTGTTTTTCATTATTTTTGAAGCTATTTTGATGATTTTTTACACAAATATGGACTTTGCATTTTTGAGTGAAGATTAATTTGGAGATTCAAAGTTCGTGATTAAAGATTAATTGGAATCAATTTTAAATCATGAAGATCATTGAAGAAATATTTAAAGGAGAAAGAACTAAGGATCAAGTTTAAATCGCGAAGGAATGGAGACATGCTATGGAGAGATCCTGATGACATGGGCTTATGAGTATTTTACATGGGAGCATAACCAGCCCAGCTGGCCCCACATTGAAGTTGATTCTGCCCTATGCCGCACGCCAAAGCCCTTGCCAATATCCAAATCCCGCAACCCTTTTCCTAGTTGGATTAAGATTATACGCAGTCTCGGTACAATAGCCATAACTTTTGACCCAGACCTCCACATGATGCGTTTCAAAGCGCGTTGGAAAGAGGACTCCGAGATCTACAACTTTTCTGTTTTGCTCGAAACCCAGTTCTACCATCTTCGATGCCAAAAATGCGCTTGAAGTTTCCACGAAATTCCAGTCTTTGCCCAAGTCCGATTTTTACTCAAGGAAGACCTCTAAACTAACTTGGAGACCAAGTTAAGAGCCCAAACTGTCTTATACCTTGTTGTTATCAATCCTAAGTCTACTAAGAGTCTTATTAGTCCACTATAAATACTCACCTTATGTTAACATTAGAGAACACAATTTACAATTCACAATTAGATAATTCTTTTCATCTAGTTTTTAGTTTTTTTTTTCTAGTTTTAGGAGGGGTTATCAGCATCTCTCTTTAAAGAGGGTGTCGATAACCCTAGGTGCCACCCAAGGGGAAGATATGGACTTATGTTTGTAAGTTTTTTAAAGTTTCTCATTGATTCTTCCAAATCCATGAGTAGGTAAATTCTTAATACTTCTTTTCCTTTGGAGATTTTAATCAATTAATTATAGTGAGATTTGTGTGCTTATAATTTGATATTTGTTCTTGGTTAAATATGTTTATTAATCTTTGTTTTATTTTATGATTTTGATGGTTATTGATTTAGATGGCCACGATTGATATAATAATTGGATAAATCTATAGTAAAATGAAGCTTAGGACAATCCATCCAAGTTTTGATTGTGAGGTAACAAATTGAATTCACGATCCATGGATTCAATGGGATTAACTAAATTAAACGATCCACTTCCTTTTTCTTGATGATTCTATTTGTTGCTTATGTTTAGTATATTTCTACCTTTCCAAAAGCACAGTTGGCCAATGCTAAGTACAATCATTTTGTAATTCATTGTGTAAATTACATATACTCTTGCAAATGCTCTCAACTAATTCAATTCTCCTACGGCAACTATATCTGCTCCTTGACTACAAAAAATTAGGCCATCCTTATACTTATTCGCCCCGTTTTGGTCTTTTTCCATATGGCTCATTACTTAAAATCCTTCCAATCTTAACACTTTTGCTTGAAGTGCATTGTTTTTATATGTAACTTTAGCATTTGGATGTAATTAATGGTGTTCCTACCATTTTTTCCTTAGTGCATTATCTTTATATGTAACTAGTGGACAGCCCGCGCTTCGCGTACGGGAGTTCTATTTGATAAGTTTTGTTAAGAAATCACTTTTAAGAAATCGATTTTAGATGTGATTTTAAGAAAATTTATTTTATAAGTGCTTTTAATAAAGTTCAGTTAAGAAAAACAATTACTCTATTTGATAAGTTTTGTGAGGAAAACTATTTGAAGATATTTAATTTAGATGTTATTGTAAGAAAATTTTCTTAAGAAAGCAAATATTTTTTGTTTCTTGAAAAGTAATTATATATGTTTTGTTTTTTTTTAATGACATGTCATGTTTATAGGCAAGAGTCAATTGTATAATGTATATATATATTTTTTTGAACTATAATGCATATATTTTACACCATGTGCAATGCTGTAGTTGTTTTTGTGTTTATGGTTAAATAATTCACGAGTTAACATTATTAAGTCGAGATCATTAGAGATTGGATCAATTTATCCTAGGCCTCACTTTTTTAGATACTCCTCTTCCTCGTATATATACTATATATTAGTTTTAGTGACTATGGAAATTACTTGAAAGCCAAATTGAGGATTAATGTGGTGCCTGCTTTTGGCTTTTTTGGTCTTTTCTCACTTTTCGGGTGACTAAAAAGGCCCTCGATGAATTTCCTCCCTTACTTTTCCTGTTGTCCTTTTTTGTAATTTAGTATTTTTTATATTTATGATTAAATGTCTTTTAATTACATATTAATTGTGTGTGGATATTAGGATTTACAGGTTCAACTCCTCTGTCGGAATTCCAAAGGATTGGTGCTATAAATGTATCTGTAATAATGGTTGATTCATGGATAAACTATTGACATTCTAGTTCTGTTTTCCTTTCGTCTTCATTTCTATTTGGGTGTGTTTCTTCTTCCCTAACATTTCTCTGAATTGGTTTCACATGCATTTTGTTCTGTTTCCTAAAATTTCCAGGTGGACGTTGATAAGATCCTTCCATTTAATTTAGCAGCGCCTTAGGATGGCATAACCTAAAGTGGGGAGCTTTCACTTCTCACCACAACATTTTGAGGTAAATCTGGATTTATTTGTTGATTATATTATTTGATACTTAAATTTAACATTTCCTTATTCCTCTTTTATTTTACAAAAAGTTTTTTTTATTTATCATTCGACTTCCTTTTTTATTGAGGTTTCTATAAGTTGCTTATATTTAGTATATTTCCACATTTCCAAAAGCATAGTTAGCCAATTCTAAGTACAACCATTTTGTGATGCGTTGTGTAATATGCTTGATCGGTCGTCAGCAAATCATAAAAATAATATCCCAACAAACTCCTAACTAAAGTAGATAGGGTAAGCAGAGGTCGATCCCACAGAGAAGGTTGATAGACTTTATCCGAAAATACAATCCTTAAAATCTCTCAAAACAAAACACAGAAAGCAGAGGTTGAAAGAAAGCAATTAAACAATTAAACTAGAAAACAAAGCAAAGTAAATTAAATCTAGATCTATGGCAATTAAGAAAGAAAACAATAATTAAAGCATACTTTTTCTCCAATGGTAGAAAACAATCAAATTGAATATGGGTCCTTGATTTAAAAGATGAATTCAATATTAAATCCTTGATGATAACTGGTCTAGGAAAAACCTAACATGCTATTTAGATAAGATTACCGGTTAAGGCTTAAATTACCCCTATTGTTAACTTAACAAATCAATTACCGGTTAAGGCTTAAAGATTCACCAAGCAACAAAGCATTAAGATCAACTATTTAATTAGTTCTTTCACACATGCTTAATAAATAAAACCATACAACAACCAGATAAAATATGATCACTGGCATGCAAACCCAATTGAGCGTCTATTAAACGTCATCAACTCGCTACCAAACAATCAGACTCGAGGGTTAACTGTTCCGCCTGACTTAGCAATAAATCTCTCAAATTATCTCTTTAGTGGCCACAATAAATCAATAAAAATCAAGATCATGGAATAAAACAGAGTTTAACATGCTATCTATCAAAAATAAAATACCAAATTATAAGCACAAAAATCTCACCATCATCAATTGATTGAATTCACCAAAGGATTAGAAGTATTAAGAATTTAGCTACTTATGGATTTGGGAAAATCCATGAGCGGCTTAAGAAAACTTACAAGACTTGAAGGGGGGCGAAATCTCCTCTTGAATAAACTAGGGTTGCCGCCCCTCTCTATGCAAAGAGAGGGTGGCGCACCCTAGCCCTAAGAACTAGAAGAATAGAAATTATCTATGTGAAAAATATTTGGTGTGAGATTTGTGATACAGGATGTGGCTATTTATAGTGGAACTAACCCTAAGAATTCCAATCCTAACTTGGAAAGGAGTCTAGACCGGTTTTAGGGTCTAACTTGGACTCCAAGTTGGATTAAAAGTCTTCCTAGAGTAGAATCGAAGTCAAAATAGGATCCTGAATTTTTGCTGAATTCGTGCAGAAACTTCAACGGCATTTTCGGGCTTGAAAACGGCAGAACTGGGTCTTGGACTTCAAAGGAAAGTTGTAGATCTCGGAGTGAACTTTCCAACGAGTACTCATGGGCTTCAATCGGAGGTCTGAGCAGAAAGTTATGAATTTTCTACCAAAACTGCTCCTGAATCCTAATCATGTTAGGACTAAAATCGGGAATCTACGAGATTTTGATATTTCCTTGGATTTAAGAGTCATTAATTGGGATTTTAATTCCAATTAATATCTTATATGGGCTGAGCATTTTCCCATATAAATTATCCTTAACTACCAAAGCTTAAGGGCTTATCCATGGCTTGTCTTCAATTAAAGCTCCAATTCTTCAATTCTTCCTCTTGAAATAAATCTTCAATAGTCTTCAAGTCTCCAATTTATCTTTAAATGGTCTTCAAACACGAACTTCGAATCTCCAAATCTATGCTCAAAATTGCTTTGCTCAAATCTGTGTAAAAAGTCATCAAAATAGCTACAAAAATAGTGAAAAATAACAAATTCTCATTTTCACATCACTTAAGGACTCATAACACAAATATTAACAAAATAGCATATAATTAAGCATAAATGGGTCTAAAAACATAGTAAAATAGCCATAAAAATAGGGTCTAATTTAGCTCGATCATAATTTCCCCCACACTAAATCTTTTCTAGTCCCTAGCAAACTAGTGTAGAAAACTATGAAAATCACTAAACTTGAACACAAATAAGATTCTATAATCCTAAACTAATGCAAATCAAAATTCCATTTTAATTTAAACCTTTTAAAAACTTTGAATGCATACACATATTAAGGATCAACATAATTATGAAATCAAAATAACAAAGAATCATAAGAGCACTCAATTCAAAAGATCAACAAATAACAAGCATTTTTATTCTTAAGTAACCATAATTAAAGTAGTTCTAATCACTTACCATTCATTACATCCTATAACTACTTCTTTCCATAAGCTTATGTCTTCATCTTTATCTCCATTACTCAAAGGAATGCATATCACAGATACAAATCAAGGGTTTTCGTGCGGGTTATAATAGATTTTTAAAGGGTATTTGATTTTTAGAAAATTGAGGTTACTAACCTCGAAGTGTTCATGATTTGGGGTTACTAACTCCCATTTTTGAGGCTACTAGCACTCTAGAAGGACTCCTTCTTTTTATTTTTTTTTTCAGAGGGACAATATTTCTGCAATTCCATGCCTCTTATCCTCTTTCCAAGGGTTACTAACTACTTTTGTTTAAGAAAAGAGTGACAACAATGGATTAATAGATTTTTTATAAAGTATGCAGAAATACCTCTTCTCCTCTTGCATGAAAGCACTTCTTTTTGAAAAAGATTTTTTTTAACTACCCTTTTATATAAGTAGTCCCCCACACTTGTTCTTGACATATCCATAACATACTTTCAAAATTGTAATTTCAATAAAAATTAAACATGAGTTCTAGAAATAGGCAATCATAGAAATAATGAACAATATGCTTTTATCACAAAACTCTAATTATACCTAATTCTAAGAAATAAGATAACATGCTATAAATCAATCAATCAAATAAAGCATCCTTAAAAATTCTAAGCATTCATCAATCATAATCAAATCAATCAATTAATATATGCATAAAAAATTCAAAATTGTGCAAAATTTTCGAAAAATTTGATGGATTTCTATGCATGTATGCATGTAGATTCTCTATTAGACTCTCCCCCACACTTAAAAGACACATTGTCCTCAATGTGAATGCACATGTGTGTGTTGTGTCCCTCATAAGTGTGATGACTAAATAGATGTGCTAATGAAATACTTGACTCACAAAGAAAGTGTCGACCCAATCAAGCAATTCAAGCAATTCAAGCAATTCAAAGCATTAATCATGGCAATCATAGCATAAGTCATTATAAAGATCTAAATCAAAGCATAGAAAACATAGAAAAGAAATACAAACAACTAATTCAAATAAAGGAATAGGCAATCAATCGAAGCAATAATCAATCAAAGCATGCAAAGAAAAAGTAAATGGAGAAGAGTTTAAGAAAGCTTCTCTATTTATGTGGCACGGGTTAGAGGTGGCATGGCGTTGATGGCCGGTGGTGGCTCGGTGTTTGCGCGGGCTACCATGGTGATGACCGGTCCTGGCCAAGCTTGGCACGCAAGTGGAACGGATGAGGCCGGTTGTGTCGCGCGACTGGTGCGGCAGTGGCCGGGCCATAACCGGGTATGGTGCGCGGGTAGCCAGGCCATGGCCGGCCTAGCATGTTTTGCGGCTCGGGCATGGCCGGTTCTGGCCAGGCCTTTTGTGTAGATGGCCGGGCCATAGCCGGGCATTAGCCGGCCGAGCTAGCTAGGTTGGCTCGATCATAATTGGCTTCCATCCTTTGCTCCTCTCCTTTGGGCTTTCATTCGGTTTCCTTTGCAAATGTTCAAAAAGCTCCAATTGTTCGACTTGTTTCCTTAATTTGAAATCCTAAAAAGAAAAAGAAAAACAAAACTAAAAAGAAAATTAATATGTTAGTAAATTCTTGGGTTACCTCCCAAGCAGCGCCTTTCTTTAATGTCTTGGCTAGACCTTCCTTCATCTCCCTTTGTTAGGGTGGATCATACCACTTCAAAGCATAAAGCAAATATGATGAGATTGGAAGAATATGAGCACAAAAATATGAAGGTAAAAAGAAGAGATAAGGAAAGAAATCACCAATTTTGCTGAGGGCGACTCCATGAATAGCTAGGAATGACAATGCCATCTTTGTTGCTGTGAGAGGTTGATGCAATGGATGCTTTCGGCATTCTTGATTGGCATTGTTCTCGTCTCGCCTTTGGAAAGTGTCCTCGTGTTGGCAAATCTTCTTGTCCTCCAGAAAGAATTGATCCATAGGTATCCAATCCTCATATTTGATCTTTGTTTCGTTCAGCTCAAGGTGTCCGAGTTGTTCATCGTCTGGTGGCTCATCTTCTAGCTTGGCACGGCTTGGAGGAGAAGGTGGAGGGATGTCCATCTTGATATCTTCTTTCAGTACTTCTGATTCATCTTGTGCAATCTTGGAATCCTCCGTTGGTAGAGCAGGGATGTAGACTTCGCATGATTCAGGGTCCTTCCATGATGATGTTGCCTCGATCTCTTCTTTGGAAATTACTTTAATTGCAGCAATCAAAGGGATGTTTACCTTCTCCTTCTTTTGAAGTGAATTATCTTGGCTTTCTTCACTACATGTCTTTCTTTGCGGCACAAACCTTTGAGGAAACGGTGGTGGACCGTAAATAGTCTCCATCTTCTTCATCCCCTTGAATCTTTCTTTTCCTTTGGTGAGGAAATCGATTGTTGCTTTGCGATGTCTCTCCTCCATAGTTCTGAAAGTAATCGTCTCTTGCTCATCAGGTACAACAACTTGTGGTGGTTCAGTAGAGAAAGCAGGTACATGAGGTAGTGCCACTGAAGGTGGAGATGGAACATCAGGCAATTCCATCTTTCGTGCATCCCATTGTTGAGTTCCTTCAATTGAATTGACTCCATGTCCTTGTATGTTCTCATTCATATGTCTTTGAGGTACATATGAAGAGTTTTGGAAAAAGGCTTGCTGGATACTCATGAAGTCAGCAAACATCTTTGCTAGATTTCCGCATTGAGCAGTTAACTCCTTCAACTCCTTGCGGATCTCTAATATTTCTGACTCTTTTGTTGTGTCAGCATCATTGGTTATGCTGAATTGATGAATGTTCTCGGTTATGGTGTCAAGCAGCTTCCTTACTTCTTCAGGGGTTTTGAGCATCAGGCTTCCTCCACTAGCAGCATCAACATAGGTCCGATCTTCATGGTTGAGTCCATCATAAAAGTTCTGAATCAAGAGTGCTTCATTAAGGTTGTGGTATGGGCAACTTGTGCAGATCTTGTTGTACCTCTCCCAGTATTGGTGCCACTTTTCGTTGGGTAGTTGTTGACAAGAGCTTATTCTTTTTCTGACATCAGCTCGCTTTGTTTCTGGAAAGTACTTGTTCAAGAATGTTGTCTCCAATTCCTTCCATGTAGTTATGGATTTTGGTGGCAGACTCAGAAACCAGCTTTTTGCTTTTCCTTCGAGAGTGATTGGAAAAGTTCGAAGCTTTGCTTGTTCTTCAGGTATCCCAGTAATTACAGCACACTTGATAAAGAAACTTTGCAGGTGCTCATGAGGATTCTCATAGTGTTCTCCTTGGAAAATTGGCAACATGCGGATCACTCCTGGCTTCAGTTCGTAGGACATATCCATTGGTGGATAATCAATGCAGAGGGATGGCACTTCACAATTGGAATTCAACTCCCTTAACGTTCGTGCTTGCTCCATTGGATCT